>JAGKTI010036330.1:0-11090 GCA_018397915.1 Birgus latro
CGCCGTGGCGTGACCTCCCTAGCCCCGTTGGATGGCGACCTCCTCCCCAGGGTAGGCGCAGACAAGCGCGCCTACTCTCTCCGTTCAGTCCAAGCCCTGAGGACCGAACCTCCAGCCGAGGCCCATGAAGGGAATGGCCTCCCTCCATGCTGGCCAGCAGATTACTCCAGATGACGTGGCCCCTGGCAGCAGTCCCATGCCCCTTGAGTGAGGGCACACCCAACAGGACTCCCCCTACACTGGGCCAACACCTGGAGTAGACGAGACGCCAGTAGCCTAGACAGACCCCTTCAGTCCTGAAAGTGTCTGAAGCCTGAATAGTGTATTGTGGTACTTGTATATATCTACACTGAATCCAATGCTGTATGAATTTAAGGCAATATACGTGTAAGACTGGTTGACCAGAGTTTTTGTACCCTGTTCATCTGTTTATGTGCTTTAGACCTGCTCTAGAAAAGAACCCTAAGCTAGTGCGTGTGATCAAAAGGCAAGTGGTTGTACTTTGAACACGTCGCATAACAGGTATGAATCGGAATTCTTTATCAGGAAAAAATTTACATAATTTTTGACCTAATGATTGTTGCATCAACTTAGAGACATCACCAAGGTATGGAATGCGGAAGTAAACGATCTCTTTGTTGACAGTGGGGACTCACTGCTTCGGCTGGAGTTTACGATTAAGAAAATTATTAACTTGTTTATCAAACAAGTGGAAACTGTAACCATTATTGAAATACAAGGGAAGACCACAGGGAGGCATGGCAACAGTCCAATCAAGACGGGCATACGTCCCCAATCACCACATGCCCCTCTTCCCCTCAATGGAATCCATGGGAGGTATGCCATCCTTCTGCATTACCCTCTACCCAGACCAGCGCTCACCAGGATCGGGATAGGACTTGCATTCCAACAGTCCCAAGTAGGATTGCGACGACACCCACCGTGCTCATCGGGGAAAGGACGCACACCATGCTCCTTTCACCTACAAGTCCAAGCAGGACTGCGACGACACCCACCGTGCTCGTCGGGAAGGGATCGCCCACCGTGCTTCCATCACCTGCAGCCCCCGCTGGGAGCAGGACCGCAGCGACGCCCACTGTGCTCGCCGGGGAGAGGACGCCCACTATGCTCCTCTCACCTGCAGTTCAAGGGCATAGCAGAACCACAGCAGCGCCCACCGTGCCAGCCAGGGAGGGAATGCCCACCATGTTTCCCCCATCTGCTGCCCCTGCAGCACCTGCCGAGGGCAACGTCCCTTGCTCGCCTCACTCCTCCAGGGGCTGAGCATGACACCGCTCCCGCTCGCTCTCCCCACACCCCAAGGGGCAGAGCCAGCTCCCTAGCGGAGTCGCTGCTGGAGAGGGTCTGGAGCGGCCCTATAGTGAGTCTGGGGGTACGATCACTACAACCAGCGCCCCTACATTACCAGTTGCTGCTGGACTCCCGGAGAAAGAGAAGTCGCAGGCAGCCCCTGTCAGCCTCTCGGCGAAGGTGAGGCCGCAGCCCCCAGTCACCAATGGACACCCCCAGGACTCCCTACTGAGACCTACTCAGACCAGCCGGTGAGCCGTCCTCCACCAAGGGAAGGCACAAGACAGTGCACCTACTTGCCCTGTTTGGCCCCAGTCCCGAGGGCCAAAGCATCTACAGAGGCCTCTCCATTGAACGACCTCCCTCTATGCCGCCCTGCAGCCCTCACCTGACGATCGGGCGTACAGCAGTGCTCCCATGCCCTTTCAGAGAGTGCACACCTGATGCAACCCCTCCCCCACCTGGGCAACACCTGCAGTTACCCTGTCATCATTAGTCACAACTCCAGTACCTGTATCTCTCATAGTGTGTGTAATGTTGTTATGCTGCATGTTCAAGGGCCAACCCCTTGTCCCTTGATCACGAGCGACTGATCTGAGGTTCTTTTCTAGACCGGGTCTAGTGCATGCAACCAGAGGAGCAGGGCATAAAAACTCGGCTCAGCCAACTTTACACATACATGTATATTACCTTTAGTAACACAACACTGTACAGGATACAAGTACAATATCACACTACTCAGGTACAAGGAACAAGTGGGAATAGGGGATTCTGGTCTGGGTGGCTGAATACTTGGGCTCCTCACAGGTGTCAGCCAGGTGTGGGGGGTCCCATCAGAGGTGTCCTCTCGGAGGAAGCACGGGACTACTGCCAGGGGCCGGGTCGTCTGGGCTGAACTGCTGGGCAGCGTAGAGGGAGGCCCTTTCCTGGCGGGGCCTCATCATGGAGTTTGGCTCTCGAGGCTGGGGCCAAATAAGATGAGCAGGCACACTTGTCTGCGCCCGCTCCTGGAGGTGGAGTTCTTGCTGGTGGGGCTGGGGAGGTCACGCCCTGGGGTCCTGGGGCCGCCCCTAGGTGTCTAAGGCACTGGTTGTAGGGCGAGGACTCCCAGGCTCGTCACGGGGCCTCACCACAGCTCCTCCAGTTGCAATTCCTCCTGTGAACTGCCGCTGTGGGGAGAGAAAGGGTTTCCCGCTCTGCCACAGGAGTGGTGGTGGGCTAAGCCAGGGACATCCTCCGTAGGGAAAGTCCTAGGGGCAGAGGACGAAGAGCAGACGGTGGCCTCCTCTTCCTTTCCAACATGGACAGTGACCTGTGTCACAGTCCTGCTCCCTGTGGAGATGGCAGCTGAAGGACGGACGGTGGCCAATCCTTCCTTCCCGGAGAGGATGGTGGTCTTTGCTTCGGTGCTGCCCTTCTCTGGGTATACAGTCGAAGAGCAGATGGTGGCCTGCTCTCCATTCCTGACATGGATGGTGGCCTGTGTCACGGTGCTGTCCCCGGAGGTGGCTGCAGAAGAAGAGCGGACAGTGGCCTGCTCTCCCTTCCCGACATGGACGGTGTCCTGTGTCACGGTCCTGCAGGGGGTTGCAGCTGAAGAGTGAACGGTGGCCTGGTCCTACTTCCCGACGCGGATGGTGGTCTGTGTCACGGTGCTGTCTGGGGCTGTGGTATCAGCCCCACCCCAAACCTTGTGAGAGTTGGCCCGGCTGGAGAGTAGGCGGCTGGGACTGCATTCTCGTCGGGATGCTGGTTGGGGGCTAGAGGGGCACAAGGCATTCTGTGACGTAAGCCCATTTAGCCCTGAGCCTATGTGTGCCTTATATGCCTCTTGGTGGTCTCCTCCTAGGGTGGGTGTTGCCTCATCCTCTCTGTTGTCTCTCCATAGGGTGGATGTTGCGACACCCCTCCCTGGGTCTCCCATCGGGGTGGGCATTTCACCACCATCGTGGGGGAGAAAATCACATCCTCATGGCTGGAGGTGGTAGGTGTCTGAGAGGGCGGTTTGGTGGCTTGGTGTGAGGCGTTAGAGGAGGGTGGTCCAGTGGTCGGTGGTCAAATTCGGCTCTTGGTGGGTTGTGCAGGTGACGCGGAGGATGGAGGTCTGCTGCGTGTGCCAGAGGAGGCAGAGGTTTTTGAGGTGTTCCGCATATGCTTAGGTGTTTCCCATGGGCGGGCATCCAGGTTACTCATTGAATTCTCATCCTCCGTGGTGGTGAAGGGTCGACATCCTCTGGTTGTATGCTGGCTAGTGGTGGGGCGACCCTGCTTTTATTTGGTTGTGGAGGGCAGGTGCAAATCCTTCCCCTGGGTAGTTGAGTGGGTGGAAGTTTCCACTGGGCTTAGTGTATGGGTAGGGTTATGGGGGTTGTGTTCGGCATGTGGGAGGTGGGGGTGGGTGGTTTTTGTGGTGTGGGTGATATTGGGGGTGTGGGTGAGGGGGTGACAATGTATCTGGCTGGTCGGTGTGAGAGCCGGCTGGATCTGGTCATTGTGGTGGTGAGGACGAGTGTAGGTGGTGAGCGGACACGTGGTGTGGTGGCTGTTTGTGTGCGTCGAGGGTTCCTGTGGTGAGGTGTGCTAGTCCGGTGGTGGTGCAGTGGTGGTGGTGGTGGTGGGTGAGGAGTTGGTGTCTGGATAGGTGTGAGTAGTGGGTGCAGGGTGTGGGGGGGGGTGGGGGGGGACGATGAGGTAGAGAAGGGTGAAAAGTAAAAGTTGTATGAGTCAGATGTGGGTTGCGGGACAGCTGCTGGTGGCGGGTGGGGGTCTGGGTGTGAGGTTCTTGTTCAGTGGGGAATGGACACACATGTTGATTACGATAGGTGCGTTGGGTGTCGTGATATTGGATGGTATCTTGGTAGGGGTTTGGGATGCTGGTGATGATGTAGGGTCCCATGAATCGTGGTGAGATATTGTTTGGTATAGGGAGTTTAGCCCCCACTACCAAGTCTTCTGGTTTGTAGGGGTTGGTTGAGGTGATATCTGGCTGCAGGTCCTGGTGGTATTCTAAATGGTGCAAACGTCTTTTGAGGTTGTGAAGGAGGTCGGATGCTAGGGATGTGGAGGGGGGCTGGAGGTGATATCGTAGGGGTAGGAGGAGGGGGCTTCTCCAAATACTCTTTTGAGGGGAGAGATTCCGTCCTGTCATAGGCAGGTATTCATCCCCCATTGCATGATCTTCACATGCGCCGGTCAATCTTCGTTTTTAGTCTCTTCCATCCTGGCCCGCACTCGGTTGAGAAGAGTGTGGTGGCTTCTCTCGCATATTCCGTTCCCTTGGGGCCAGTAGGAGAAGAGAGCGAGATTTTATGGTCAAATATGGCGGCAAGTTCTTCCCATATCTTGCTGGTAAATTCGGGGGTGTTGTCTGAGTGCAAGGCCAAGGGAATAGCGAAGTAGGGGAAGACGTGGTGGACAAGGGCATCAGCCACGGCTACGGCGTTGTGCTCCTTGGTGGGACAGGCAATGAGGAATTTGGAATATTTGTCCACGAAAGTGATGATATACTTGTAGCCGGCTTTTGGTGGGAGGGGGCTGACTACATCCACAGACAATAGCTGCCAAGGTTTGTGGGTAGTGATATTCCCCAATGGGCCAGAGGTGTGGTTGATGTCCCTGGCCAGTGTGCAGACTCGGCAGGCCTGGGTGATCTGTTTGGCTAGGTTGGAGGGGCTGGGTGTCCAATAAGTGTCGTTAAACACTTGCAACAGTTTCTTGGTGCCTAGATGGGTGCTGTTGTCGGAGTGGAGGTGGGCAATGGCGTCCAGGACGGTTTCGGGGTCAAGCACTATGTGTCCAGACCGAGTGAACAGGTGGTCACCTTGATGGTGTAGTTTGGCGAATATCTGGGGCGGTATCCAGTGGGGGCGATCTTTGTTGCGCCACTGGTGCAGCAGGCTGAGTTCGGCGTTGATGGAGTTGATTGGCAGTCGGGACAGGGCATCAACGTTGGTGTGTAGTTTGCTGGGGCAATAGGAGATCTCGTAGTTCAATTCTTCCAGTGTCTCTCTCCACTGGATGAGTTGGGCATTGTGGGTGTTTGACTGGTGTAGCCATTGGAGAGACTGATGGTCAGTGATGATGGTGACGTGTGTGCCTGAGAGGTATGCCAGGAAGTGCTCTAATGCCCATATGATGCCTAGGCATTCTTGCTTAGTGGTGGTGTAGATTTTCTCGGCTCGGTTGAGGGTGCGACTGGTGCAGGCAATGATGTGTTCCCGCCCTTCTTGCACCTGTGCGAGGACATCACCGATTGCCACTAAGGACATGTCTGTGTAGAGTCGGAAAGGCATGCTGTAGTCAGGGAATGCAGTGATTGGGGAAGTGATGAGTTTGGTTTTCAGGGCGTGGAAAGCAGTGATTCGACTGTCGGTCCAGGTGAAAGGCTCACCCTTTTTAGTCATGTCATAAAGGGGTTTTGCGATGTTGGCGAACCCATTTACAAAGCACCAGTAGTATAATGTGAGCCCCAGGAAAGCGTGTATCTCGTAGACGTCTCATGGTAGGGGATATCTGCGACAGAATGCAGCTTGTCAAGGTCAGGTGCTATGCCTTCCTTTGAGATTATGTGCCCCAGGAAGGAGACGGATCGTGCACCTAGGACGCATTTCGATGGTCTGAGATTGAGTCCTGCCTGGCAGATGCACAGGAAAACTTGCTTGAGGCGTTGGAGATGGTCGGCCCAGGTTTGGCTGAAAATAATTACATTGTCTAGGTAGGCCAGGCAGATTTCCTAGTTGAGGCCACTGAGGACAGACTCCATTAGGCGGAGAAATGTAGCTGGGTCATTGTAGAGTCCAAATGGGAGGACACTGAACTAGCAGTGCTCCCTGTTGCTGGTTGAGAAAGCTGTCGTGCCTCTGTCCTCAGGATGTATGGGGACTTGCCAGTATCCCGATTGTAGGTCCAGGGTAGAGAACCAGGATGCTCCGTACAGAGAGTCGAGGGAGTCATCGATTCGTGGTAGTGGGGGTGGCGTCCTTAGTAGTCACGTCGTTCAGTCATCTGTAATCCACACAAAAGTGCATGGTGCCATCTTTCTTTTTGACCAGGACGACTGGGGAGGACCATGGGCTGGTGGAGCGTGATATAACGCCGTCATCAAGCATTTCCTGGTCCTGCTGGTCTTCCTCAGCCCAATGTTTGGGTTTTTTTCATTGCAATGGTTGCAGCTGATGAATAGGTGGTCCTGTGGTGTGGATTTCATGGGTCAGGTATGTGGTGTGGCCGATGTCAGTTGGTCCTGACCCGAACAGGTCTTGGAAGTACAGGAGAAGGTGTCTGAGGCTGTCGGCTTGGTGAGGTGAGAGGTGTTCGGGTAGGAGGGGTAGGGTGGCAGGGGAAGAGGAGAGGGAGTGCACAAGGCTTGGCCTCCTCCATTTCTCCAATTACTAATCTTTTGGGGAGGGTGAGTGTGGCGGTGGAGAGATTTGTGACACGTACTGCCCCGGGGTGAGGGGGGGGGGTAGGAAGGTGGGGCACAGTAGGCAGGAAGAGAGGATCCCAGACAGTAGGTCAGGGGAGAACAGGATGGTGGTTCTGGTGTGTCTGCTCAGGTGTAGCCAGTCCTGCTGAGGGGGGATGGTTAGGGCGGAGGCAATGGTCATGGGGAAGGTGGGTTGGGGAAGAGGCGAGGGATGGTAAGGGGGTTAGGGGGCCAAGCGGAGGGCAGAGGGGGTAGGGTGAGGGGTGTGTGTGTGCACGTGCAGAGTGGCTGGAGGGAAGGGTCTGGAGGTTTCTGAAATTGGAGACGTCTCTTGTGGCAGTCGATTGTGGTGTGTAATTTCTGTAGAAGGTCCAGTCCCAGGTAGTCATCATATGCACGGCAGGTCGTCGAAAACGATGAATTCATGCTGAGTGGAAGCTTGCTGGTGGGTGTCAGCATGCAGGGGCCCGGGTTTCCCCATGTATTGGCAGGGGGCCATCACCCACATCCACAAGGTTAGCTGAGGTGGGGAGAAGTGGGCTGAAAGCCAATTTGTGGCGGAAGTAGAAATGGCTGTAGAGGCACGACCTGGCAGCTCCCATGTCCACCAGTAGCCTCGCTTTTACCCCATTCAGCCTCATCTTCTCATAGACTGGGGGTCAATTTTTCTGTGAGGTGGCCCCCGCCACCGTGGGGAGAAGAGGGGGTGGTCCCAAAAATCCAGCTGCTGCAGGACGCCATCTTCTTCAGGTTCCGCGTCCCTGGGGTCTGTGCCATCGGTGGGGGAAGTGTTGTCTTCGGCGCCCTCCATGTCCAATAAGGAAACCTTTCGGCACCTTTGGGTGGTTGCTTTGCACCAGGCAGCCTTTAGCTGTTTGCGGATGTCGTGTAAGGGACAGCTGTGGCTGCATGCAGAGAACTCCCATGGGTTGATGGAGATGAAGTAGTTATTCTCCTTGGGAGTGGGGCACCTCTTGGTAGGGTGTGCCCTGGGTATAGTGGGAGTTGTTGGAGAGGTTGGGTTGATTGTGGGCGTCTGTGGCCTGTAGTGTAGTGTAGATCTATGGGTAGAGAACTTACTGATGCTGCCAATATGCTGCAGGGTGTGACGGGCAGCTAGGAGACGTCTCACAAGCTGGATATCTTTATCAAGGTCTCCCGTAGGGTCATGAATGGTGAAATGTTCTCTGATGATACTAGGGAGGATCCTCAATAGCACGTCGAATATATGTTGCTCCCGGGTAGCTGCGTCGGTGTCCGGGTATGCGGCTGTGATGAGTCACTTGGCCTGGATGAGTGTGTCGTCCAGATTGCCGTCAAAGGTGAAGGTGTCTAGCTGTGATAGAGCTACGACTTTCCCTAAGGATGGCGTGACTGCCTGCGTCACGATTTGAGTGAAGTTGGCCCATGTCAGCTCTGGGATGACCTTGGGTGCGATGCTTGCCAGTGCTTTGCCCAGGTGAGGCAGGGTAACCACTATTTTCTGCTTGTCGTATTCCAATCCTATGTCCAGGAGTGGCTTAACCATGGAGAGGTATCATATCCGGGGTCAAACTTTGGTAATTGCACGTGAGGTTTGGCCACCATTTTTCTATACTCTCCCTTATGTTCCTCGTTGCTGCTGACAAGTTCAAGAACCACCACTAGCCATCAGTGTTATGTTGCGTGTTCGAGGGCCAACTCCTTGTCTCTTGATCATGAGCAACTGATCTGGGATTATTTTCTAGACCGGGTCTAGTGCATACAACTAGAGAAACAGGGCATAAAAACTGGACTCAACCAACATTACACATATATTACTTTTAGTTACACAACACTGAACAGGATACAAGTACAATATCACACAATACACTACTCGGGTACAAGGCACAAGTAGGACTAGGGGATTCTGGTCTGGGTGGTTGAATACTTGGGCTGCTCACAGGTGTTGGCCAGGCGTGAGGGGAGTCTTGTCAGAGGTGTCCTTTCGAAGGAGGCACGGGACTACTGTACTGCCAGGGGCCGGGTTGTCTGGGCTGGACTGCTGGGAGACATAGAAGGCTCTTTCCTGGTGGGGCCTCATCGTGGAGTTCGGCTCTCAGAGCTAGGGCCAAATAGGGCAAGCAGGCGCGCTTGTCTGCACCCGCTCCTGGAGGTGGAGTTCCGGCCAGTGGGGCTGGGGAGGTCGCACCCCGGGGAATTGAGGCTGCCCCTAGGTGCCCGAGGGCTGCGGTCTTCCTTGGGCAGAGCTGCCGTCAGGGGCATCCTGCGGCGACACTTCCTCCAGGAGTTCGACAGCTGGGGGCATTGTTGGGGTGCTGGTTGTAGGGCATGGACTCCCAGGCTCGTCAAGGGCCCTTGCCAGAGCTCCTCCAGCTGCAACTTCTCCAGGGGACTGCCACTGTGTGGAGACAGAGAAGGTTGTCCCACTCTGCCACAGGAATGGTGGTGGGCTGAGCCAGGGACTTCCACCATAAGGGAAGTCCTAGGTGCAGAGGACGAAGAGCGGACGGTGGCCTCTTCTCCCTTCCCAGTGTGGGTGGTGGCCAACACTGCGGTTCCTCTAACCCCAGAGACAACAAGTGAAGAGCAGACAGTGGCCCGCTCTTCCTTCCCAACATGGACGGTGGCCTGTGTCGTGGTCCTGCTCCCTGTGGAGGTGGCAGCTGAAGGACGGACGGTGGCCAATCCTTCCTTCCCGGCAAGGATGGTGGCCTTTGCTGCAGTGCTGCCCTTCTCTGGGTATACAACAGAAGAGCCAGACAGTGGCCTGCTGTCCCTTCCTGACATGGATGGTGGCCTGTGTTGCTGTGCTGTCCCCAGGAGTGGCTACAGGAGAAGAGTGGATGGTGGCCTATTCTCTCTTCCCGACACGGACAATGGCCTGTGTTGTGATCTCGCAGGGGGTTGCAGCCGGAGAGTGGACAGTGGCCTGCTCTCCCTTACTGACACAGATGGTGACCTGTGTCACGGTGCTGTCCCCAGAGGTGGCTGCAGGAGAAGAGCAGACAGTGGCCTGCTCTCCCTTCCCAACATGGATAGTGGCCTGTGTTGCTCTACTGTCCCCAGGAGTGGCTGCAGAAGAGTGAATGGTGGCCTGCTGTCCTTTCCCGACACGGACAATGGCCTGCATCACGGTCCTGCAGGGGGTTGCAGCCAAAGAGCAGACGGTGGCCTGCTCCTTCCCAATACGGATAGTGGCCTGTGTCGCGGTGCTGTCTGGGTCTGTGGTATCAGCCCCACCCCGAAACTGATGAGAGCTGGCCCGGCTGGAGAGTAGGCAGCCGGGACTGCTTTCTCATAGGGATGCTGATTGAGGGCGAGAGGAGCGCAAGGCAGTCTGGAACGTAAGCCCGTCTGGCCCTGGTCCTACACGCGCCCTATAAACCTCCAGGTGGTCTCTTCCTAGGGTGGGTGTTGCCTCATCCTCTCCGTTGTCCCTGCATGGGGTGGGTGTTGCGACACCCCTCCCTGGGTCTCCCATCGAGATAGGCATTTCAAATCTATCACATTGTATTGTGCCCAGCTACTGTATGTCTTTATGGTAATATACAGTATGTGTAAGATTGGCTAACCTGTGTTTTTGAGCCCTGTTCCTCTGGTTGCATGCTCTGAACCCAGTCTAAGAAAGAACCCCAAATCAGGCCCTCGAACTCAGGGAGCAAGAAGCTGACGTCTGAGCACGTGGCATGACAATTATGGTAAAAGAAATTCCTTAAAAATGAGACTTCTTTGTGAAATGCATATAGCTAAATGAACTACTGAAGGCTCGGTGCAGCAGAGTTTTGATTGCATTGAGCGTGAAATTAAAATGGCAGAAACTGATGAAACTGGTACCCAGAGCTGAGAATGTGGGTTTCCGAAAAACAGAAAGCGCATGGCCATTATGACATTTCTCTATATTAAGGCCCAAAAAAGGAGAGTTTCGATTCCTCTTCCGATGACACTGCGCAAGTGATATTCCTATGTTGAGCATTCATGTATTCTAAAAAATTTTCAGCTTGGAATTTGCTCTGAAAAAACACAAGTTTCATCCACATAGCGTCTATATAAAATGGGTTTAAAGGAGGTAGGGCAATTATTTATCCAGTTCATTTCATGAAAGCATACAAATATATTGGCCAATGTCGATGACGGCCCTAGAGGAAAACCCATTGCAACACCGTCTGTTTGTATAGTTCACCGTTAAATACAAACAGGGTATCCTTTATGCAAGTTGCAAGGTTTCTAAAGACAGTTTTTGTCATACCATTAAATGTATCCAAACCAGAAAATATCAAATTTATACATGTCAATAGTTTCTTTCAAAAGAAATGTTCGTGAATAACGACTTAACCCTTTCGCGCACGGTACCGTGATTTGCGTTACATGTGGT
>JAGKTI010036332.1:0-11090 GCA_018397915.1 Birgus latro
TGTGTGTGTGTGTGTGTGTGTGTGTGTGTGTGTGTGTGTTGGCGATACATTTGCCCAAAGTTGGATCAACACCCAGAGTTTTTTATTCATGCTTAAAAAAAAAAAAAAGTCTAGTTTCGAATCTCTTATTTCTAGGGAGGGACTCAACAAATCTCCGAGCTCCTAGCAAAGAAAATCGGATCAGGGAACATTTACGTAAACCATCCAGTGACTGAGGTGCTGCAGGGGGAGGGGGAGGAGACAGTGGTGCTGGTCACAGAAAACGGGGAGAGGTTCACTGCCAGAAGGGTCATACTCACGGCGCCCCCTAATATGGTGATCAAGATGAAGTTCCAGCCTCTCCTCCCCCCTTACAAGAAGCTCATGTGTGAGAACATGCCGATAGGACACCTCACCAAGTTCATCGTCACCTACAAGAAGGTAAAATTCACAGGCGTTTAGCTTTTGTGGTGCTAATTGCATCTTTCCTAGGTGTGGTTTATGCTCTCACTGGCTTGTCTCTGTACTGTATATTTACCTTTTGTAATTCCAGTTTTTCTTATCGTATCCCAGTGTCCCATCGCAAATGCCCTTGTTTCGATTTGACAGCATCTGTCATATCGAAAACAAGGGCATTTGAGATGGGACACCAGTTGCAGGGAAGGAACCACACTATTTAACGTTTTGTGTAGTTTCATAAGGATAACCGAATGATCCAGCACACTGGAACGTTGAATAACTAGTTTTTTACACTGCACTTGGTGCCTCATCCACCATCGCCATCATCCGTAATCACTACACTTTTGCCATCATAGTCACCAAAATTTTATCAGTCTTACCCGAGCAGTGACTATTATATTCGTACGTGTCAACACCCAGGCATTCTGGCGCGAGAAGGGGTACTCTGGTGAGATTGTGAGCCACGGGGGCCCCACAACGGTGCCTGGGGTGAGCTGCGGGCCCCTTAGTGCCTGCTTTGACGCCACCACGGATAGCGGCACTCCGGCCATCGTGGGATTCATCGCTGGCCGACAGGGCATCGAGTGGCACACCAAGACTGTGAGTAATCGTAAGACATTCTTGTAAGTAAGGAGCTTTTATAACTCCTCTTACTTAGCACTGTAATCTTTCCTTGTTGTACTTTCATTATCTCTTGTATATTGTTTCCTTAATATATATCAGTACTGAAAAAGTTATAGACAGCATAAATGACAGTAGTAAGAGGTAGTCTACTATAACTCATTCTCAGCTGAATAAAATCGTCTTTCGTTGGGTGGACTAAACTTCAGCGCTTCCGACCATTAGACAGTAAGGACCGAATAACACCTTCAGTCTTTTATGCGTCACTCTCAGCTGAATAGTCGGATGTTAGCCGTAACAGAATGCCAGAGCTGTCCAGATCACGAGAGTAAATATTCTTTTATTGTTTCCTGAAGCAATATCAAGAGAAAAACAGATCTACATAGTATACACGACTATATTTGCGTAAGCTATGCACAACATAACGCTAAGGAAAGGGTGCTAGGAAGATATCATTCCCATGGCAATACGGTCCGTTGAATGTTGGGATTCAAGGAAAACATATTCAGTGGTATTAGAGTTGTGACTTGATAGTTTTAGTGTTCAAACAGGTAGATAGTGGTGATTGTAAATGGCTTAATCAGAGTCCCTTTGAGTCGTTTTCGTTAGTTAATGTGCGTGATCACTTTCATGCTCACATTCTGAATCAATAGGGTTGGAATAATGGTCTGAGAAGCATTTGAAGTTAAACCACAAAGATTTGATATAACAGGAAAAAGACTGGTTCTGTGCACTGAACTTCCCTTAAGTGAGCTTCCTCTTATGACGCCGCCAGACGCTGGTGACGTACCCTAGATCAGGACCACGATACATAGCAGCTTAGTGGCGCATGAATGACGGCAGGGGTAGGGGAAATCTGGCAGCTGAGCATTCTAATGACGTGCAGTATATATTGTTTATTTAATATTATTCCATTATTCTGGAGTGATGGCACAGAGAGGGAAGAGAGGGAGGAAACTGAGGTGAAGACAAAGCAGCCACACAGGGGGTCTTGAGTGAACAGGTGATAAATAATGAAGACTTCATCCAAATGAAATGGTTAGCCCTTGACCGTTTACAGTGCTGGGTGGTAACCATATAACCAAATAACGGGGTGAGATGGTGCATTTTCTTGTTACCCTGTTACCTAGGTGTAGAGACCCATATGCGGCCTCCATCCAGGAACTACACCCCCATAATTTCCCTTGCTTTTGGCTGTGGTGAGACGCTGTCTGCTGCAAAAGGAACATTGTTTCACTGCACGGGACGACCTACAGGTGCGGTTGCTTAGCTGCCGTTGATGGGTCTGCGTGGTCAGACGGGAAGGCGTTATTCAGCAACAACAACAACAACCCCTTGACTCCGCTGACGCCTTTTAATAGCTTAGTTTTTGTGTTTCGTAACGATTTTATTCAATTAGGAATGGCCTCTCATACTGAAGGAGTTAATGTCAAGAGCATATTTCCTAGTGAGGCGTAGTAGCAGAGTGAGCTTTGATGACATGGGGTACCAACATTTTTCTTTGCCGATGATACAGTGAGGAGAGAAACTGACGGCAGAATGTACGAACCAATAATTTTTCTGACAGAGGGGGGAGAGGGAGGCGGCAGTGGTAAGAGGGCTGAAGGAGGCGCTGGGAGAGGAGGCCGGGCACCATCTCAGCTACACAGAGAAGGTCTGGAGTGAGGAACCCTACGTCGGGGGGTGTCCGGTAGTCTTTGGGGTCCCGGGAGTAATGCACGCCTTCCCGTACCTCCGTCTGCCCTTCCTCAGGTGTGTGTGTGTGTATGTTTTAAATTCCGTATACTACTTATGATATTCTACAGCATTATTTTGCTGCCTCACATATTTGTCAGTATTAATGGTGCATTTTGCCAATTTACCTACATTATAAAAGGATTGGTGTTTGTTGGGGAAAATTTGCGTAACATATCTTGTACAATATGTTACGTAAAGTTAAGTGCCTAATAAACAGGTTTTCGGGTACATGTTGTGGCCCTATACTGTATATGACTAAGTAGTGTTTAGAGCACATTTCATTTAACAAACATCCTGCACGGGGATATTTCCACGAATAATTTTACTTAACTTGTGATAAATCCTGATATAACCTTGTAGTCTGATTTTCAGCAAATTAACGTAAAGAATTTAGTTCAAATGATGCCCCACATGCTGGTCAGAGATTCAGAAACAAGCATGCTATCATCTTCTGTTGTAACTATAGTTTGCATTTTTTTTCCCCACCCCTATTAGAAGTCGCAATGAAGGTTGGGGTTTTGCGCAGCTGCGATGCATGTTGTTTATATCTTTCAAAACTTTAATGTGGGTATCGTTTTGTAGACGTTATAGTCTTTTTCAGTCTTTCATATTATCAGATAGCAACACCAAAAATAACATGCAACAAGTTACAAAGGGATGAATAATAAAAGAATGGAAAGGTTCGGATAGACAAGTTCCCCAAAATTTTCAAGCGTTTTCTAAGAATGATTACTGAGAGGAAGAAAATGAATTAATATGGGGAACCTTGCCTGTTTTGATTCATCTCCCCCCTTTAGATCCCTGGCTTACCGTTTTCTGCTTTGTGCATCTCCTAATACTGATGTAGTGGGGGACATTCTCATCCTCCGTCCTGACTTCTTTTCCTTATAATGCCCTGCCGCGAGGGTGTGTGTGTGTCTTTGTGTGTGTGTGTGTGTGTGTGTGTGTGTGTGTGAATTTCTATCACTCATACGTAAGACTTTATGTACTATGTGTTTTTCTGCTGAATTTTTTTCCCTTTTCATGTAGTATCGTGTTTCCATATTGTGTTTGTGTATGCGTTACTGTAATCTTTTGCCCTCATGTACCCTTCCTGCTTGACTTTCAGCGACAACGTTCCGCAGAGTGGTGGACTTGTTCTGAATGGTTAATAAAGAATCTAAAATAATAATAATAATAATAATAATAATAATAATAATAATAATCACTGTGTTTTGTGTAATATTTAGTGTATGTGATATGCCGATGTTAGTGTTTGTTCTGAGGTCCATGTCGCTGAAGTACATAAAGACGTAACATTTCATCACAGAGCACAGAGGAAACGGTTATATGCATTTCATTGGTGAAATCTGTGCAACATGTGTAATATCTTCATACTAATAGTTTATCATATTTTCCACTCATAAAATTCCACCACAACTGCCTCGCTAGGGGAGAATGCGGAGAGGAGAGCTGGAGTGGTGTTATGACAGCACCTGATGTCAAGCATCTCCCGACTTACAGGCAGCATCTAAATAAGCCAGTTGTGGGGTTAAGTAGATATGTATAGAAGTTGTTGTGACCCAAAACGGTTGCGGAATAATTTTCTTATGTAAAATAGAAGTTATATGGCATGGTATTTAACTTAATAGTACATTTGAGCAATATGTGAGACTGGTGTTTACATAATAATAGCAGATAACTGTGACAATTTTATTCGATCGAACCGCAGAGTGTAATGTGCAGAAAGACGTGGCGCAAAACCGAAAACCATTATTAGCGAATGATGCCAGAGGTTTGTAACTCACGATACTAGAAGCTTCAAGTCACCTCAGAATTCTTTACGTCAGGGTTCACTTCGCCGGGACCGAGACAGCGACTGAATGGATGGGATTCATCAGCGGGGCGGTGCAGTCTGGGGAGAGGGCCGCCAAGGAGGTCCTGCACTGCCTTCGTCCTGACCTAGTTACTGAAGCTGACCTGCGAGGGACCTGCTACGACCCTAACTGGTAAGGAGAGATAGTAATTCTAGAGTATAGGAGTTAGAAAATATTCGGAATATGTAACTTTCTTGAAAATCCAGGACATTTGTTGTTGATGCTAAGTTAATACATAGTCAAAACACCAAGTTAAACGAGACATTGGATTATTGGTACCCATATTTGGGATCATAGCCATTCCCATCATCATCATCATCATCATCTCCTTCGCCTTGTCCCCTCCTGGGAACCCAAACAGGGGATGGCCTGTACAGACCACCTCCAGGCTACCCTGTCCTCACATACGTGTCTCTCGCTAAGACATTCCACTTCAGTCTCTCTTGCCAGTATATTACAACACTCTCCTTCCATACTGTATTAAGTCTGCATTTACCTGCACTTCCCGTGGCCTCACTTTCACAAATTTTCTCTGTCACCCTTTCGGTTTTCATGTTTAGGTTCATTTCGTCTCAATGTAATCTTTTTAATCCACTCAGCAATTCCACATCTCGCTTCGGTAACTCTTTATTCCGTTCCATAACACCCATAAACTTCACTGGTACTTACACCCTTCATCCTTCCCATGCCTGCAGCTTCACCATTAAAGGTCTTGTCTACAGCGTTCATTGTAGTTAGTTGTCTCACCCATTACCCAGTTTTCACTTCCATACGCATAACCAGATGTATAGAAATTCTCCATCTATTAAATGAATTCACATCAAACTCAAAATTCAGTACCGTAGCAGTAACATAAAGTTTCTGAAAGATCTGTCAGAAAGTTGGTGTGGAAGCTTAAATTCAAAGAGCGAAATTTTCATTCAAATCCGAAAGAAAGAAGAAAATCCCTTAAAATTCCTGTATCTTAATTATCAACGAAGGACACCAGCGGCCCCCACCAGGAAGGAGGCTGGATCATCGCCACTCCTCACACTCTCCCGTCTCTTCTACATCGCTCTGGCTGTCGCTGTCATTGCTTACCTTATTGCAAAAGCATGAAAGGCAACGAAAAAAAAGAAATTGAGAAATATAAGCACCTTAAGAAATGCACGAATACTACGAAATGTGGAAGAGGGGAAACTTGAAAAGAGGTGGTTAGAATGATCAGATATAGAGGAACAAAGTAGAAGACAAGTATGGAGCAGTTTTGCAGAAAGCAGTTCAGATTTAATCATAAGCACAGCTTTTAGAATAAATGATGCAGTTGTATTGCATACCAATAAACATTATTTCAACCTGCTAATTTATTTCCTTCTCAGTTAAACCTGATTTACGCTGATTACCCCAGTATGTGATACTGGATTATACCCGGCTGAATAAAACCATTCTTGCGTTAGCAAGAATAACATGGCACAAGAGTTCACCAGTTCATTCCGAAAACGTACTTTCTTGAATTGGAGAAGTTAAATATACAACAAGCTTAATTAATCACTTAACTAATACAGATCCTTCTTGGGCTGAATAGAAATGTCTGGTTCAGGATGACGTATTTTTCGCCTTATTCATTGTCCCCTTTGATATTTTTACTCCGATCAAGAGAGATTATTCGAACTGGAGGGGTTAGATAAGGCCTTAATTAGCCTCTTCACTATTACGAGTCTCCCAGGTTTAGTCAAATCACTTGGCTTACCTCAGGCCACCCAGGTACCACACCAAACATACTGTTGTGCTCGGTTGGCTGTGGGATTTCATGGACTCTTTTTATCCAGCTCGTGACAAAAAAATTAGAAACACTCTCTTTACCAGGTGAACATGCGTCTGTTATTTTCCGCCATTTCACTGCAGGGACGACAAGAACCAGATACCGTATAAGAAGACTGCTTCTGGCTTGTGATTGTTGGAATTATTAAATGTTTGTTCGGTAGCTAGTTTGTCCGTAACCCTCTCAGCTTTAGGACATGAGCTTAATGTGCTCATTGTAATTCCAGACGATATTGTTTAATTTAGGAAAGTTTTTTTTTTTTTTTGGTGAGGCTATATGTAGCCTTCATTAATATACTAGTGGGTTCTCCTAGCCTGAATAGGATAGTCCTGCAGCACCACAGTTAAATAAAGAAATAAATAAAATGCAAAATGATCAAATGAATAGATAAAGGAATGACGTAAAGGACCGTCTTGTATCTGGAGAGTGTTAGGAATTCTGCACACTGGTGGTGAATATATCTAAGCAATTGCAAAGAATAAGTGCATGCTTATGGAGTGTGTCACCTTTTGATCTTTTGTCCGAGAGTTTTTCTTTTCCCAGCTGAAAAAGAAAAAAGGTAATCGAGTGCCAACCTGAAAATAGTTCCTTAGCGTGTCACAACCACAGAAAAGGTTAATCATTAACATTTAAGCTAATCAGATACTCTCAACTATATTTTCTGTATGGCAGCCCTCAGTTAATTTTCGTTTCTGCCGGTTGTCTCATCCTTACCAGTTTATTTGTGTATGGCACGTTAATTTTCTCTTGTAATTTATGCAATACTTTAGATATAAAAATAATCGTGAATTACGTGCAGGATAACATTAGAGTGAAATATGCTAAGGAATCTGCTAGAAAGTATCCCAAGCCCAGGATAATGCGATCTTATTTTTACTGTGAGGGGAATGTGTGAGGGAGACGCTGGTGGAGGAGTCACGCCAGAATGGAGGTTCCTGTGGTCACTCCGTCCTGGCTGCAGGCTGTGTTTTATAACACGGTGGGCTTCATATTTACCCTGTCGCTGTCGTGGATGTACATGGGATTATTGTTGGGCTCAAGCTAGATAATTGTATACCTGTGAAAAATATCTGAGCATTTCAGAGGTTAATCGAGTCAGCTTTCGACCCTTCGACTAACAGAATTTCTCAGATAAACAAAATTGTCTCTGGCAGCTCTTATAAATACAGGTTAGTGCAACTGTAGAAGGCGAAATTATCAGCTTCTTCATCCCGATGCCGTATTTTTTCTTTTTAATTTTGCCACGACCGTACGGTTTTATTCAGCTTTTGGAAAGGCCGCTAGCAGAATCCTGGCAGTTAGAAGTGCCTGTCTTACTTGTTGTGAATAAAATCATCTGAAGACATCAGGAATAAAGTGAAAATGGACGACATCGTAGTGAAAGGATTAGGATGGTGCCGGGTGAATTCTATGGGCCGAGTGTGTTTCTCTTTAGTTGGATGACGTGTTTTTTCGGTATACTGTTACTGCCTTCGGACGATTTTATTCATCTTAGAGGATATCTTTTGTAGTGAAGGTGTCGGTACAAGCTAATTCTGACCCCTTAATTCAGTAAGTCTTTCCGAATCTGGGCGTACCGAGAGACAAGTAGGGAGTAGGCTGCTGCACTTCATCGGACTTAAGGTGGGTCAGGGTGTGTTATATATTAGAGTATGTTTTGTGACTGTTTTGTGGGTCAGGGTGCATTTTATGGGGCAGGGTGTGTTTTATGTGGCAGGGTGTGTTTTGTGGGGCAGAGTGCAGTTTGTGGAGGCAGGGTGCAATTTGTGTGGCAGGGTGTGTTGTGCGGCAAGGTGTTTTGTGTGGCAGGGTGTGTTGTGTGACAGGGTGTGTTGCGGGGCAGAGTATATTGTGTGGCAGGGTGTGTTTTGTGTGGCAGGGTGTTTTTTGTGTGGCAGGATGTGTTTTGTGTGGCAGAGTGTGTTTTTGTGTGACAGGATGTGTTTTGTGTGGCAGGGTGTGTTCTATGGAGATTGGTGTGTGTTGTGGGGTAGGATGTGATTTGAGTGGCAGGTTGTGTTTTGTGGGGATTGGTGTGTGTTGTGGGGCAGGATGTGCTTTGTGTGGCAGGGTTTGTTTTGTGTGATAGGGTGTATTTTATGAGGCAAGGTTTGTTTTGTGTGACTGTGTTTTTTGTGGCAGGGTATGTTTTGTGACGGTGTGTTTTTTGAAGCAGGGTGTGCTTTGTGTTACAAGGTGTGTTTTGTGTGGCAGGGTGTGATTTGTGTGGCAGTGTGTGTTCTGTGGGGAAGGGTTTGGTTTGTGGCCAGGGTGTTTTGCGGGGCAGGAATTGTTTTGCGGGACAGGAATTGTTTCGCGGGACATGGTGTATTTGTGGGTTTGTGTATGGAGAAGGGTGTGCCTTGTAATGTTTGTTTTATAAAGGTGTATTTGTGGGTTTGTGTATGGAGAAGGGTGTGCCTTGTAATGTTTGTTTTATAAGTGTGTTTTCAGACTGTGTTTTTAATAAGTGATATTGAAGTGTGTATTGCATCAGTGGTGTGTTTTCCACAAAGTGTTGTATCTAGAGTGAGTTTTACATCGTGTATATTTTATAATAGTAATACGTCATGTGAATGACATGTTTTAATTAAGGATGTGTTTTATATCCACGCTTTGTCGCGAAAACGTGGGCTTGGGTAATGCATCAGTCATGTATCTTATTTATCTGACGATGTAGACACAGACTTTCTCAGTATTGCACACCAGAGTTTTTGTATCATAAGCAGGAATAAACTGGTAAGGAGGACGCGCTTTGGAGCCTCCGCCTGGTGATGCTTCCTTCCCGACAGTCTTGGGAGTCGAGGCACTGGGGTGTAATCTTAGCCTTGTGGTTTACTCGAGATAGCTATTGGATTTCACAGCATGACTACGTGAAAATTGCTCTCAGTGCATAACGTTTTTTAGAGTTCATTTTTTTACCTCTTCTTTCTTCTATCACACTTTAAATTATGAGACCGATATTATGTATATTTTTACTACTTCCAGACGAATATATTCAGTATGGGGACAACCTGTGGGATTGAAGAGTTAGAATAGCTATAATGACGATTGATCAGTTTTACTCCTGCCGCCTTCAAGTTAATATATTCAGCTTAGAAACAACCACTCGAAATGAAGGGGTTAAGAAACTGCAACAGCCTCCGACAGCAAAGGCGTCACTTCCTGCGGTTGTGTTGCGCCCAAGTGACGCGGCCTTCAAACATTCCTGGGCGTCCTTGTTGCTGTGTATACATCTGAATTATAGTCGATTTGGGCACTTTTTTTTTTTTAAGGAAGGCTTAGGTAGGTGGGGTGAGGTTAGGTTAGTCTGGTTAGGTTAGATAGGTAAATCTGTTATGGAGGTTAGGTTTCGTGAGTCTTAGGGTTAGGTTAAGCTAAGTTGGTCTGTTAGGGTTAGGTTAACTTTGGTTGAGTTGGAGTTTTCCGGTAAACACGTAGGACAGACCAGCCCGTGAAGAGAACTATTAGGTCACAGTGCTTCAACGCCGTACAGTAGCCTACGGAAAAATGCCCAGTGTTCCCATACCATCAATCAGCATGCGCGAGAAGGAAGGGTGAGCTGAGTATGTTTACCCAGTACATAATTATCTTGACAACCCAAACTAAGTTTAATGAGATTTTTCCTGACCTACCTTAGCCTACCAAAGCCTAACCTAACCTAATCTAACCGTACCTTGCCTTATCTTACCTAACCTAACCGTACCGTACCGTACCGTACAGTACCGTACCGTACCTTACATTATCTTACTGGAGACAAAACTTAATGAAAAGAGAGAAAGACAGCAACTAAGCGAGACGTCCTTCAAACATTCCTGCGCGTCCTTGCCGGCCGTCCCCCCCCCCCTCCCCCACTTCCACACGCGAAAACAATGAGCTGTCCAAAACGATATGTGTTCAAGCTTAGAGAATGACCCATTTTTATCAGCCTTTATGTATGATTGAGTTATTTACGAACTTTCTTTAACCCTCTCGTCAAAAAAATAAATAAATAAATAAAATGCAGCTGCACTAACGAAGGTGCTTGGGTTTAGAGAATGACCAGTTTCTATCAGCTTTTATGTATGATTTTCGTGCTATAAGTAGATTTTTTTTTTTACTCTTTCATGACTGAAATATCTTCTGTGGCCTATTTCACCTTCGAAAGTGAAAGTATTTTGATTTAGAGAACGACCCATTTTTATCATCCTTTATGGGTAACAGAGCTTCACTCTACTCTCTCTCTCTCTGTACAGTGCTCTCATTATTATCGGCATAGTTTGGAAAGTAAAGTACAAGAGAGTAGTACCGAACAAGAAGCAGAAAGAACGAGGTGCTGGTAATACCCAGCCATCCCCAGCTGTACCAAGTGCTGTAGTACTGTTGTTGTCAAAATTGAATGTGCTGGAATTCAGACTTTGAGCTGGTTCTATCAGCCTCTGTATGAATGAGCTCCACAGTACTGTCTTTCCCTGATTATGGAGTTTTTTTTTTTTTTCTACAACCAGTGTTTTCTTTTAAAACAGAAAGGCTGAAATAAATCCTTAAATCCCGCGAACTTCATCCTTCCCTAAAACAGTGAGACCGATGAAAGTTACGATAATTGTTATGAGATGCCTGAAAACAGCGACTGGGGGACCACCTTTATAAAACAATTA
>JAGKTI010036333.1:0-11090 GCA_018397915.1 Birgus latro
TACTGTGGGTTCTTTTCTTTTAAATCCCGTGCTGTTAGCCTTGGATCCTTGCTAACTTGCCTTGAGATCAGCTGACGGGTCGTGAAGGTTGTCTTACGAGGTCTCCCAGGCTTGGGAAGTGGAGTGGGAGGAATGGCCTCCCCACTGTCCTTGAACCGCTTCACCAGTCTCTGCACTGTCCTCAGTCTAATACCATCTGATTTGCAATAAATGGGAGTTTGTGGCCAGCTTTGTATAAAGTAATCACTTCCACACGTTTCTCCTTGCTTGTGGTTACTTTAGGCATGATGAGAATGTGGCAGGTAACCAAATAACTGTGTTATTTGAGTCAAAACATGCCCTCGTGGTGCATCACACACAGAGACAATCCTCCTCCTGTGGCTGGCCAAACATTACTGAGCCTGCTCCTGTGGTGCCAAACCTATCAAGCAGGGTTGCCAGCTCCCGTTGAAAAAGCGTCAGCTCATTTTGCATCACAGGGGAGGGTAGTATTGACCCTACTTCACTTAACGCGAAAAAGAATGATGTTGGCAAAAAAAGTCAATACTTTCCGCGCCTACTGTATATATATATATATATATATATATATAAAATCCAAATAATGAATACAGCAAGAATGAAACTGTGTTGTGAAATGCAAGCATTATCATTCCAAATTAGTCAATTGACCCCACCCTGCCAATGGCAGTGGCTGCCATTTTCTTTTTTTATGAATTATATATTTCGTTTCTATTAAATATTTCTTAATGTACTTGGTTCTTACCTAGCCACACATACCCATCATAGTCAACTAACTCTACATAAGTCCCTAAACTACATCCTGCCTCCTCCACCAAATCCAAGAGGAACTGTGTTATGAACAGCACAGCTATCACATCAAAACACAGGTCATTTGCCCCAACCATCCATCAATGGCTGTGGTGGTCAGCTAACTTTTTTTTTCCTACATTGCACACAGCTAATAACTAACTACCCACAAACTGCCACCCAAAATCTCGAAGCAAAACAACATCCTTCACAAGCCTTCACCAGGCATTTACCCCTTAGAAATAACCCTACTTGGAATGACTGAGTACAGATACAAGCCTAATTGTCCCCCCCCCCCCAAAAAAAAGAAGAAGTGACCTCCATCCAACCATCACCAGGCATTCACCCCTTAGAAATAACCTTACTTGGAATGACATGAGTACAGTTACAAGCCTAATTGGACCCCCCCCACCCCCCAAAAAAATAAATACATAAATAGTGACCTCCATCCAACAGACTGTGATTGGAACTGTATTTTGAAAAGCAGTTTTTATTTAAAAATACAGTCCATTGGTCCCACCCTGCCGATGGTCACTACCTAGACACTACAATCATCTAAAACTTCCAACA
Source organism: Birgus latro (assembly GCA_018397915.1). NCBI lineage: Eukaryota > Metazoa > Arthropoda > Malacostraca > Decapoda > Coenobitidae > Birgus > Birgus latro. The sequence goes on from JAGKTI010036333.1 coordinate 1,378, forward strand.
TTACACACACTACCTCAACAACCTCTCTCTCTACCCAATACACCACTTTACAGATTCCCCCTCCCCAAAAAATAAGTTTGTTGTGAAAAACATACAATATCACTTCAAAACATTGGTCACTGGCCCTCACCATCAGCAAATGGTGGTGATCATCAACAATTTAACTGCAAATAGCCACTACAGTAATCCAAAATTTCCATCAAACAACATCGTAAACCACCATCAGACATCCACCACTCAGAAAATACCCTTCCCAGAGACATGAGTACACCTAGTGGGACTGCAAAGCAGTCATTATCCTTCCTTGCTACAATACCAACACAAAATACAATCCACAATGTCCACCACAACACACTTGCTCACCTTATGCACCCGACTATCACAACACAGACAACCTTTCCACATAATAAAAAAAGACCTGAGAGCAACATGCTGAATTGGCCTGGGTTCCTACAGTGCACCGGGTTACATCCAGATGAATCTGGGGTTGCAACAATAATGGCAGCAGCAGCAACAACAACAAAAACCCTACTGCACACAGAAAACCTTCGGCAAGCATGGGACTAAATTTGTCACAAGGATACATATTTTTTTCCTACTCCCTTAAAACGGCCCCCATTTCAATGGAACTGTGCTGTGAAAAACATATGGAATTTCACAGTACAGGTCACCGGCTCCGGCCATCTGCAATACCAGTAGCCTACATGCAGTCCGCCAGTGGCTGTGACCGTCATCCACTTTTTAATTTTTTAACTTTATTTCTACAATTTCAGATGGTACGTAGCTACTACCTAGATATACAATAGAAGCCTTCAAAAACCATCACGAGACACCCACCCCTCAGACGCAACCATACCCAGAGAAACACAATTACACCTTTACTCTCTCTACTTCTTGGTTTAAAAACGGCTTATGCTTTCATGAATGCTGAGTTGTGAGAATACAGTAAAGAAGTATTAAAATATGATGCCTGTCATGATGAAAAGCTATGGAAAGAATGTAGGTCTGTAACATTTTGTTTTTGCCAGTTGGAAATGTTAAAAAAAGCTGCAAAAACATTAAAATTTATGCCAAGTTTGAGTTAGATAAGTATAACCAGACTTCAACACAATCATCTTTCTCTACTTCAGTGTCAACACAATATACAACTCACAGACAATGCACTATGCTCACCATGTAATGCCTCCTCTCACACCACAACACACTCACATTTACCAGTGTAATGCCTCCTCCCACACCACACACATGCTCCACACACACGATCACACCACACTACCACAAAACACTCACTACATGTACCACAGTGTAAGGCCTCCTCCCACAGCACACCACACTACCACAACAGACAATCCTTCAACATATAACTTTGGGGCTGCCAAGATTTCTGTAGACAAGTGGGATTACAAGCCAAGATTTACTAATACACAGCAAATATTCTTCAAAACAGCATAATCTTGATTTAATAGGTTTATCTACTGACAAAGGAAAAAAATATAAGAATTAATTTTTATGCTAAGGGAAGGTGGGGGAAACACACTCAGTACAGGTGATGGGAGGGTCAGAGGCCTGTAATAATTTTTAGCACTAGGGGTAGGTTTCTCTCCCAATTTCTCTTTCAATTTCATTTCCAGTGAACAAGGAACAAAAAATTTCATTTCCAGTGAACAAGGAACAAAAAATGAACAAGCATCAAGCGAAAGAACTATCAGTACCATGCCTAGTGAAGTGGACTAATAATCATCAACATCGTCGTAACCAATTATTTTTCAATCATCGTAACCATTTTTTTCTTCTTTTTCAACAGTCACACCCCTATTCATTTATTTATTTACTTTTTTACATATGGGTGTAATGTAAAGGGCCCATAAAGCAAAGAGGAAACCCAAAAAAGGGAGAAACTGGCCAACTGCAATCCCACTGAAATGACTCTGACACTCATTCACTCACCATTCAAATCCCAGTATCTTACACACACACACACACACACACAAAACCATGGGCACATCACACATCCTCGCTCATTCCAACGCCAATATTAAATCAATATCAGTTACATTTCTCTCCCTAGAATCATAAACCACCACAACCCAACCCAACGCAACAGACACCAACACCATCACAAACACTCAAACAATACACAAAGAAAATGCAACAATGAAGGAGAAATATTGACAACATAGCCTTAGAATAAACATATGATCATTCTAAACCTACTCAACACATAACACGCTGATTTCTGAGATGCCAAGAGTTAACAGATGATACGGACCTGACAGGCAAATTAGTTCTTGCATGGCGGCATATGACCCTTGCTGTTGCGCCGCCAAGTCAATTTCATTCATTCATTCATTAGTTCTTGCACATGCTTAGGAAAATGTGGCAAATGACTGTGTGACACGAAGCGGTATATCAAAACAGTTCAGTCCATGGGCACCTTAGGATCTTTCCATATCTACCCATCTATAGCCTGACACCCTAATCCATATAGTTATACAATTTTAAACATCTGAACATGACATTACACAGGCACGTTTTTGCCCACTATTACAAATAAGAACAGAGATATAAAGATAACATATTACAATTCAACACATACACAGTCAGTTTATTTCCATCTGACAAAACAAGGCAACTCTTATAACTTCAGTACTAAATCATTGGTGTACAAAATTCAATAGGCCCTAGTGATGAGGTAAGGATGAGTCTCCTTGGTTACTAATCAAATTAACTCTCAAGTCTGACTACACTTGCTCATTATCCAAGCTAGAGGTTATGAATCTGTGGCTACATAAAACTGGATAAGCCTCGGTGATGAAGTACGGATGAGACTCCTTGGTTACTATTCAAATTAACTCTCCAGTCTGACTACACTTGGCCATAATCCAAGCTAGAGGTAATTAATCTCTGTCAGGCAAAATCAAACTGACTATAAAATAAATAGACAGAAATAAACAGGCACAAAAAAACACACCCATATCAATATATAAACGTACAGTCAGCCACAGGAAAAAAAAAAAAATTAACAAAAAACATAAACCGTATTAACGACAAATGTTCGTATATATGCAGGGAAGAATCTCAACTCATTAATCTCAGACCTAAATGAAGTGAAGCAAGTGAGGATGTTTAATGAAGAGACACAACTCAAGATGCTCATTAATCTGTGCCATAAATGAACATTAACTAAGGATGCCTGTTAGTTTTAAATTCTCAGTGCTATTTGGGGCAATGCATTTTTCTTTTTAATGCAGAGATGAGAAAAATGAAGGCTGCAAGAAACAGTACACAAAGGACAGCCAAATTCAAGATCCATTAATTCTGACATTTATGTACACTTTGTGTTTAAAAAACTGGAAGTCATAGGCAGAGGGGAATACGGACTGAGGATGAAAATTTCATAGCTGACCTGTTGCCAATTAAAATCAACTAAACAAGTACACGAGTACATATTTTTTTCCAGCACATTTTTCTTGTGGCTGACTATGCAGTACATCATTATGGCATGGTAAAAATAATAATGCAAATATAACAATAAAGTAAGCAAACAAATACAATAACCAACATCAATACTTCAGGAAGGATAATATATGCAAAACACCTACTTTTACTGTTTGCTAAAAATGCACTATGGCTTTTCAACAAAAGTAAGTCCTGTTATTGGCCACATTTATTTATGATCTTTTGGGCTGATAACACTTGCTGTTGTAGTGGTCCCAGGTTCATTTTAACTACAAACAATCAAAGTCAATGCTGGAGAAACTAAATACTGGAATTTAATGAAAGAAAAGAGGCAATATGGGCTTTTGGATGATCATTAATCCTTACAACAGAGATTATCCTCTAATAATCTATTTCAGGAATGTGTGTGCATCTATCAACAGTCTACTTTGGAAAATGACATGCATATATCCTTGGCAAAATTTCTCAGCTCATTTAGCCACATCTCATTCAAGAAGACTGATGATCAGCACACACAAATAAGCTACAAACAACTGACACTGTTATATTTACTTAGAGGGCAAAATACTGTAAAGGCAAAAATACTGACGCTATACTGGTTCAGAGAAGTGGTTTGGTTACAGCACTACTACAGAGGAATACAGGACCACAGCAACAGCAGCCCACAATTTACTAAATCATAAAACAAGGCTGTCCAAATATATGGTGATCGGCTCAGTCTGCAGGTGTGGGGAATGCAAGTATTTTAACAACTTCATTCAATTACGCTCTTTTTAACAGGGGATTAAATTACCATCCTTCCTTTGTAAATGCTAGTTGAAACAAGACTAATATGGTGCTAGTCACAAAGAAGTGCTATGGAAAGGATGTTGGGCCACAGTGCTAGCTTCTTCTGCCAGTGAGAAATGAATCTGAATAAGGCCAAAAGTTTCATGTCTCCTTGTGTCATGGTTGTGTCATATGATATTGTATCATGATTTTGTGTGTCATGTCTCTGTCTGTCATGTCTGTGTGTATCATACCTCTGTGGTGGTTCAATTCGTATATAGATGGAGCTATAAGAGAGATAATGGGCAGGAATGTGAATATATTGGAGTGTCTCTAGGGATATGTAGGGCAATATAAACCTTTATAGGGATATGTAGGGAAATGTTAACCATTATAGGGATATGTATGGCAATATTACTTGATAGGGATATGAAGGGCTATATTAACCTTGATAGGGATATGTAGGTCTATATTAACCTTGATAGCAGCCGTGGCTCAGTGAGTTAGAGCGCTCCGCTCTGGCCGTAGGGTCGGAGGATCGAATCCACCCGAGGGTCATTGGTAGACATCAGGAAGGGCATCCGGTCATAAAATGCTACACGCTCCAATCCAAAAAAGGCCAACGCATGCAAGCATGTTGCAGCCTTCAAAAAACGAAACAAAACATCTAATGAGAGAGGGTAAGGTGTGGAAATGTCCTGAACTGTTGCTTGCTGATGATAGTGTATTGTGAGGAATGTGAACTGCAAGGCTTGGTGAATGAGTTGGGGGGTGTATGTAGGAAACTGATTCCAAAAGAGAATGTGTGAGTAGTGTTATGATCTTAGAAAAGAAGTCAAGCATACACAGTGAGACAGGATGGTGAGGAAACAGAGGAGAGTGCATTCAAGTACATAAGTAGTGTGATGAGTAAGGATGCAAGTGCTTGAATGGGTATGGCAGGGTAGAAAGGTTGCTGGATCATTGAAAGCTGTGATAATGGGTAGGGAAGTGAGCCTGGAAGTGAGGCTTGGATCCTGTTGGAAGGACAAGTCAAGAGTGAGAGCAGTGTAAAGGAAGTGAGGAGTGTGTGGAGTTTTATGGACAGACAGACACAGAAATGAGGAAGTAAAGATGCACTGTGGCTTTAGGAGAAATACTTTGAGATGGATTGGCCACGTAGAGGATGGAGAATGAGAAACTGACTAGAAAAAGGTATGTGTATGACGTGGAGGGGGAGGGGAGGAGGGGAGACCATGGCAAAGATGGAAGAATGGCGTGGAGAGATATGAGGGAGGAGTGTGAGTTGGAGAGAGGGCAGTGAAATGGCACATGACAGTGCAACATGGAGTTAATTTGTTTGTGGTCCCCCTTATAGGACTGAGATGTCTGGCAATAGAGAGGTAACAGTCAGAGGAGGACAAAAATTTCTGCTTAATGAAATGAGTGAACTTTTAAGCAAATGCTGAAACCAATGCAAGGGGAGATATTTAATTACTTGACAAAACATGCAAACAATGGATGTAAACAAGCAATCGCTATAAAGTAAGAAAGGGAAATGGGAAACAGAAAATGATGCACGGTAGATATGGTAATGCTGACTGAGCCTGCACCACATCAATCATTGTTATAATCATCATGATCAATACAATAACCAATACGAGCCATTATTATTCTCTTCATTACAATAAATTCATAACCATCATCACCACCCTAACCTCTTTTTCCCATCTAAGGATGGGGTAAGGTATGGTTCAAACAAGCAAGAACAAAACATATGGGATAAGACACGTTATATTTGAACCACCCTGTATTTCTTAGCATCTGTGGCAAATAACCAGGACTTACTGCATGTTTGTGACGGACAGGCATGTGCAAAAGTATGCCAACAATGGTCAGCCAGCAATAACTTGTATTTCATATTTATATTCCTTCCCCAAATGATAAGCAAGTAACATCCTTCTCCAACTTGTTTTCCTGATGCGTGGAACAGACACTTTCATGTCGTAATGATCAGATATTGAAATTGTCAGGTTAAACTAACAGTCTTCAGTTCCTTTATTATCCCCCTAAAGGAGAATGGTGGACTGTGAAAGAATAGTAACTCTGGTGTGAAGTCCTTACCACATAAAATATTACAAACAACACCTTCCATTCCTACAGCTGGCAGGGAAGTGTCTACATACTTTTGCTCATGCTCAGGACAGGATTTCTGCAAAACATTTCATAGCCTATGATAGTGTACGGCTGGCCGGTTGTCTATAACCTTAGTCGCTTTACTCACATCTGGCGAAGGCGTCTTCTTTCAGAGCTGAGAGCAGCAGGTAAAGAAACGGGTTGTTTGGTATAACTGTTAATCAAAATGGACATCTTGTGACTATCAGGAGTGATGGGCCAAGTGGCATCTTGCTACTCAGGATATAAGTTACTACACTTGGTGGTAACATAAAATTAAACAAGTCACATGGTGGTGTAAGGAGTTACGGCACTCCAGGAAGATGTGGCCCAATATGGTATTATATCAGTCAGTAGCTAGTCCCAGGTCTCTTACAAAAAAGAGGAAACAAAAAATTGGTGAATGAATGGGTGGCTGTGAATGTGTGGTCCACCATCTCATAGATGTGAAGAAAGTGTGCAACATCTCACTTGCAATATCCACTTAAGAGAGTATGCCCAATCCTTGAAGCATTGCCTAGGCCATGAAAAAAAAAACAAACATGCACACAACCCTCTCATAGAGCATTCTGCCCCCTTACTGTACGACCACAACATGATTATTGCAAGCAAGGTGGTGCGTGCATGTTTATTACATACGGTAATCATCTACCTGTGTGCCACTTATCCTTCCAACAGATGCAATGACAACCCCTTCTCTTTTAACTCTGGAAGCCACATTACCTGCATTGGAACTGATATATATTGTGGCATACAATGGTAGGTTGTGTTTGTTGCAACCCACCCACCCAGTTATCCCCAATTCCCCATTAGTTGCAAAGGGACCTGGGGCCACACTACACGACAGTAAAACAGCAACTAATTCAGAATGAAATTTTTGAAGTTTATTTTTACAATGCAGACTTTTCGTTCGTTTACTGCAAGTGTACCACCGTAATCTCCTCCGTCTGATTTGGCGCCGATTTTCTACGTGTGTACCGGTAATTAGTGTTCTAACTTTCAGCATAAAATCTTATAATACATTACTCTGCTGCCTTATGTGTTATGGTAGTCGTTCCTACACCACACTTGTTACTAACCTTACTCAACCTTTTAGCACATTTTTATAAGTATGTCCGATTTCCATCTGATGTTAAGAATACTGTAATCGCTTTTCCTGACGCACACGCTTTCATGGAGCAATAAGGTTAACTACATACAAGGGGGAATCGACAGGGCCGAGGTTTGTAAACAACAAGCATACATCCGCACAGTCACGTGATGGTGTAAGGAGTTACAGCGCTCCAGGTAGATGTGGCCCAATACGGTATTATATCAGTCAATAGCCAGTCCCAGGTCTCTTGCAAAAAAGGGGAAACAAAAAATTGGTGAAAAAGGGTGGCTGAGAATGTGGTCCAGCATCTCACAGATGTAAACAAAGTGTGCAACGTCTCACTTGCAATATCCACTTAAGAGTGTATGCCCAATCCCTGAAGCATTGCTTAAGTCGTAAAAAAAAAAAAAAAAAAAAAAAAAAAGATGCACACAACCCCCTCATAAAGCATTCTGCCCCCTTACTGCACGGCCACAACGTGGTTATTGCAAGCAAGGTGCTGCATGCATGTTTATTATATACGGTAATCATCCACCGGTGTGCCACTTATCCTTCCAACATATGCAATAACAACCCCTTCTCTTTTAACTCCTGAAGCCACATTACCCACATTGGAACTGATATATACTGTGGCATACAATGGTGGGTTGTGTTTGTTGTAAAAGTGCAACCCACCCACCCAGTCATCCTCAATTCCCCAAAACCCCTCTAGTAGCAAAGGGACCTGGGACCACGCTACACGATGTATTGAAAGGGCAAGGCATATAGTACACTAGCAAATATTTCAACAAAAAATTAGTTTATTTCTAACAAGTAGATTTTTCATTCATTTACTGCCAGTGCAAAACTTGAATCTACAGTCTGATTTGGCACTTATTTCTTACATGTGTACCGGTATTTAGCGTTCCAACTTCCACACAGGGGAATCGATAGGGCCGAGGTTTGTAAAAAAAAAAACAAGTAACGCCAACACTACAGGGTTGACTGGTGTGGGTGATTGAAACGGAAATCACAGCAACAATATACACGAGTACCTGAAACAACTGGCCGAACCTTACACAACAGATTACCTCTCCACTGTGAATCAATTAAAAAAACAAAAAACATATAATACGAAAGTCAATAATAATAATAATAATAATAATAGTATTATTCACTGGGGTGTCTTTTAGGTGGCTCAGGAGGCTTGCTAAGAAATCACATTACAAAACTACCACAGCCACAAAGAAGACAAGCCACTTTTACTGAACTAACAACAGACATGTTCAACTGATAGAAATACTGTACTAGCAGTCAAAGGCATCAAAAATAACACGAAGAACCTTTCTGCAATGGAATGGATGTACTACACTGGTAGTAGTGTGTTATTCTACCACTGAGATATATGAAAAAAGCTGATGAATGGACAAATCCTGGACCAAGTTAAGGTGCAAGATGTATGATAATTGAGTACAGACTAATATAAATAAGTTAAAAGTAAAGTTCATTATTATCCTTAGACCCAATGCATCCCTCTCAGTTGAATAAAACCATCTGGCATAAGTTGGAATAAAGACAGTTGCTCTCCCACTAAAACCATCTGGCATAAGTTGGAATAAAGACAGTTGCTCTCCCACTTATGAACATCTGAGCTACGAACTATTGAAGTTGAGATTAACCCCTTAACCGTGGGTCGTCACTTTCGTGACAGTCAGGTGCAATGGATCATACCGCGGGTCGTCACTTGAGTGACTCTGTGTTATTTTTAATTCGCCCGGGCTTTCAGGTGGCAACTTGTATCGTATATCAGCACTGCCAATGTCCAACAATAGTCAGAGCTGCTAATGTCATCAGTACTCCCATCCATTGTTGACAATTTAGCCATTTTCCCCCATTCTAGACTCCCCTCCATTACCCTCTCGTGTCGTCTGCTCAGCCACTCTGCGCTAAGTAAATCTTCCCCGGATTTTTCCACTGTTTTCATCCATTGGAATGAGCCCTGTGCCCTATTCTTATACAAAATAATTTATATACATATATTCATGGATCTGGAGAAAGCATATGACAGGGTGGATAGACAAGGTTTGTGGAAGGTATTAAGAATATATGGAGTGGATGGGAAGTTGTTGAAGGCAGTGAAGAGTATGTATGAGGGTGCTAAGGCTGCAGTGCGTGTGGATGGCAAACTGAGTGAATCTTTCCATTTGAAGGTTGGATTGAAACAAGGATGTGTCATGTCTCCATGGTTGTTCAATCTGTA
>JAGKTI010036335.1:0-11090 GCA_018397915.1 Birgus latro
AAAGCATATGCTAATTTTTATTTTATATCCTGCATAACTGTAAAACAAGTAAAATATTCACACAATTTATGACTACTAAACACAAACTACAGCAGCGTACTGGTATTTATGTTCATTCTAACCCTGCTCCTCATATTCACATGGGTTAGGAAAGTCTAGATTGTAGAATATGGCCTTTTCTTCTCTCGGGGACATATTTCTAAACGGAAGTCTCACTTCTAGTCTCTAAGTCTATACTTTGTCACAGCACAAGTGGTAGGTAGTAGGTAATGTTATTGGCATATCTCAATGCCAGTTCAATACAGAGAAAGAAAGGATATCAGCAAACCCTTGCTTTTTTACACCATGTCACTTTTATTATATATAATAAGAGAAACACGTTAAGGTGGTTTGGGCATGTGAAGAGGATGGACAGCGAAAGACTGACGAGGAGAGTGTATGTGAATGAGGTGGAGGGGGCGAGAGGGAGGGGGAGGCCGAGGATGAGATGGAGGGATGGAATGGAGAGGTACATGAGAGAGGGGGTGTGAGTTGGGAGCAAGGTAGTGAAGCGGCAGGGGACAGAGCGACACGGAGGCGGTTTGTTTGTGGCCACCCCATGCGGGATTGAGGCGTCTGGCAATAGATAGACAGAAGAGGTGTTCCAAGAAAGAAGGGCCAACAATTGGCCAACCATAAACTAAGTTTGGAGAAAAATGCATTCCAAGTTTTGAAAGTTAATATCTCTGTAATGGCCTTTCCAATTTTAACCCCCAAACAGGTCAACTGGTAAGCTTTCAGATTACAACTGATAAATGTATTGACAACCATTTTTTTTTTTAATAACAGAACAGAGGAAGGAAAAACAAATGAATGAAAAAATAATAATAATAATAATAATCCATACACCAGATTACTGACATCCTCCATTCATAAAATATCTGTAACAGTTGGACTTAAACAGCTGTAGGTTGAAGTTTGGGGGGAAACAACTCTGGGGTAGCAAGTTCCAGAGAGATGCACTTTCAGGGAATAAAAGAATTCTAATGAGCAGAAGTTCTGCAAATGGCTGTGTGACATTCCAGTGATGGGCACTACCAGATGCCCGTGTAGCACAAGGGAAGGCATGGAGAGGTGGCACACTGGACGCAACTTCGTCTGAGCATTTGTCATGCAAATATCTGTAAATTAATGCAAGGGAGGCAACATTCCTTCTCACTTGTAGGGGAGGTAGTTTATTTATAATAGCAGGGTCATTAATAATTCCAACAGCTTTGTTCTGAATTTTTTCAAGTTGTTTTAGTGCAACCTCTCCACATCCATTCCACAAGGGTGAGCACTATTCAAGCTGATAGCGCACAACTCATAAATTATAGCTAATGCTCGTCAGTGAAGAAGTTACACTGTACAATAACCCAAGTTTCTTTGAGGCGGTTTTAGCAAGTGACCTGACGAGAGATCCAGCTGAGGGCGTTGTTAAGTGAGACACCAAGAATTTCAATACTTTTGGAGATGGGAATATTAGTAGCATTGTAGGTAACATAAGAATCTGGCAATATCTGTCTATTAGTAAGCTGTATATCTGTCTATCTGCATCTCCACTCCACCAACATGTGGTGCTCTGCAGAGATTGTATGTAGGGTGAGAAGTGCTTGTAAGAGTGATTGTGTGTTGGAGTGGCTTTGGATGTGTATGTAGTCTGTGAACCAAGTGTAATTGGCCCGCCTTAAGCCGATTGGGTGCAAGCATTCTAGTATGTGACACTGGTTCAACCACAGAACCCCTTATGTCCGCCAAAATAGTCAGTGGCTTGGTGAATGTTTCCCAAAGTTTTTACAACTCTGGCGGGAGGTGAACCTGCATCCACCAGCATGTGAGACGCACACTCTACCACTGTACCACAGAGGCTCTATATTTGGTTTTACTTGCATTAAATGAAACAAGGTTGTTTTGTCTTCCTGCACTGATCTTAGATAAGTCTTGATTTATGGAGATGGCTGTACTGAGTTGAGAGTTACAGATATTAGACTTTGTAAATGAGTGTTTGAGTGTGAATGAACTGTGAAGTGTTGAGTCATCTGCATATGAATGGATGGGATTGTGGGTGACAGATAAGAGATCATTAATATGAACCAGGAAGAGGATTGGTGCCAGAAAAGATCCCTGTGACACCCCGGCATTAACTGACTGGAAATTGTAATATACATCATCTACTTTTACTCTTATTTTTCTGTCGCAAAGATATGAGAAAAGCAGAGGAACAAAAGATGTTAGTCCATAGCAGGGGAATTTGGACGGCAGGGAAAGGTGCCACTCTGTCGAAAGCTTTAGAAATCTCAAGGGGTACTGCATGAGTTTCTCCATGTTGGCCAACTGACTGATGGATGGTATGAGTCAAGAGACTGAGTATGTCAGTGGTGGATCTTTCATGGCAAAAACCACATTGTCTATCACTAGTTAAGTTGTTGGATCCAAGATATTTAACTATGTGCTTATTAATTACAATTTCAAATACTTTACCAAGGGAAGATGTGACAGCTATTGGTCTGTAATCAGAGGGGTCAGAGAAACTTTCCTTCTTTGGAATTAGGGAATGAAGAAGTACGTATGCATAGTCCGAATAATTTGGCTAGAACAGAGGCAAGTTCTGGAGAACACTTCTTCAAAACAATTGGAGGAATTCCATCTGGGCCTGGAGCTTTGTTGGTTGGTAAATTTTCTAGGATGGATTTTACGTATCTAGTCTGTGTTTTAGGTGGAACAATTTCAGGAAAGTCAAGTTCTAGTACTGGGATGTTCTGGCTGATTTCCTCTATGGTAGAATTTCTGGCATATGTACTGGCAAAGATATTCACTTTCCCATGCGGGCCATTAATCACTTAACCGCAGGCCGTCACGGCTCGAGCCGTGGGCCGTCAGTTGGGTGCCTCTGTTTTCTTTTTAAGTAGCCAGACCTTTCAAGATATAAATATATATGAAAAATTTTAGGAGAAGCCTATATCACTCAGCCTAGTTTTGGCCCATATTAAAAAAAAAGTAAGTCAGAGCGCAAATTACCACCAGCGGGAAGTACCAGGACCGCCTCCCACAACCCCGCGGTTTAGGGGTTAATAACTAGCCTTTTTATAATGCAATAAATGGGGGGGGTGTGGCGCTTGTTTTTGTACCTTGCGAAGCCAAAACTAATCCCATTTTGAAGGTTATGACAAGACTACTGATGTATGCAGTAATACTTGTAATCTACCATTAAAAAAATATATAAAAATAAAAGCCACTTGGGAGGGCTTCGTCATAGCTATTATATCTGTAAATTATGCAATAAAACTGACAGGTATTAGGGATCAGATATACTCACAAGCCAAGAAATGCTTCACCGGGTGGGAGGCATTTACTCAATGACCCTTCTTCCCCCATGGGAACATTGTTTGCTGGGCAAAAGAATGGAATAGGGTCAGTTGATGGGGGTTCAGACAATGGACTCTTGGCCTTGCTAAAAAGGCCAATATTTACTTTTTTTGAAGGCAAATACATAATGATCTAGGCCAGGGGAAACCTACTGGAACCTGTACATCGATTTCACCATTTTTGGTTGGTTGGTTGTTCTTCCACAGAACGCACCATATGAACTACAGTAATAATCTTTCTTTCCAGTACCCAGGGACAAGCAAAACAATATTTTGCATCTTAATACAGTACAGTAATCCCTCGATTATCTGACATAATAGAGCCAAAGGCACATCCGGATATGGATGAAATCTGGATATGGAGCAATATCCTCTACTGTACCTACACCCTACCTATATAAATTGTATACCATCATATTTGCTGGGGTTTATACTATAAACTAATAAAAACAAAAAACTGATGAGTTACAGAAATGTAGTGAGAATAAACTTCTTCAAAAGTACAAAACAGTTTCAAATAACATCCTAATATCCTGGCGAAAAGTTCTGCCCACACTGTGCAACAGCTTAGCAGATGTCTAGTTGTAGAATTTCATGAGCTTTCTCACAGTGTTTTCGGAATTTTGATGTGATCAGTACGATTCAATTAGCCCAAGAAGTCCCAACGACATAAGGGTACGTCGCAACGTTTTGTCATGGCGACACCCGGCAACGTACCCATATGTCATGAAATTGCAAGGTCAGTCATTTGTACATTTTTCAAGTTTCACGGGTAATTTTCAGAGGGCATATGTGGGAGACCTTCCTCTACCTGCTGTCAAGCAGGGATACTGCCTGGCCCCACCTGACCCCCCCCTCCCCACCCACACTCGGCAATTCACCTGCTGGCAGTGAACTGGCCAGTAAAGACATGTCGCACCACAGTCTCTCCAATGATGAAATTCACGGTGAAATGATTCCTAAGGTGAAGGACAAAGAAATAAAGAAACTAGAGAAGAAATAAACAGAAGTGATGAGTTGGTAATGTCGTAAAGGAAAGTGTCATATGTGGATGCGTTTGGTGAGTGAACAGTGCTTATATTGCCTTTATTACTGTGTGAAAACCAATACAGTCTTGTACTACACATAAATTCGTACCAAATAAATAAATAAATACGTAATTTAAAGTGGCCTGAATTAGCTAACCCTCCCCTAGTTCATTTTCTTTGAAGCCAGGTACCCTGAGAAAGAACAAAAAGGTAAGGCTGACTGTCACCTGTAGCAACATTTATATGCTCAGGAGGGTGATTTCTCTGTGAATTTTTGATGTTTCTTGCCAAAAGCGGAGGTTTGAGCCCCAAAAAAAAAAATAAATAAAAATCTGAAATTGCTCGGGATTGGGGCATATCGCAGGTGGAAAATCGGTCGGGACGTGATGGGTTAAACTGCCAAAAACTAAAAAACTCACTGGTGGCAATGCAGGGAGGTAAGTGGTGGGAGGCAAGCAGCACACAAAGCAGGGGGATGGGGGGGTGAGAAGCGAGGGCAGCCGGGAGACTTTGACCATTCAGCAGGGAGTTCGACAGCCATTTTGCTCAGATTGTGGGTTACAGACCTGTATTATTCAAGTGCTGGTGGAACTTTCCAAGTGATCTGGGTAGCCGAGGTACTTTGACTATTCAGCAGGGAGCTGGCAAGCCATTTTGCTCAGGTTGTGGGCCGGGGCCTGTATTACTCGCACTTGGCCATTAGCGTCCGAGTGATCCAGGTGTCCATTCGGTAGGGAAACAGACAGCCATTTTGCTCTGCTTGTGAGTTACGGGCCTGTATAACTCGAGCGCTGGCAGAACTTTCCGAGCGATCTGGGCAGCCGGGGGACACTGACCATTCAGCAGGGAGCCGGACAGCCATTTTTGCTAAGCTAGTGGGTTCGATCAATTACTCATGTGTGGCTAGAGGGGCTGGCCAGTCACCCACCCAATTTTTTTAAATCTGTAGGCTGCCCAGCTGCTGATGTCAGAACTTTTATGCTTGGATAGGGACAAATAAATCCAGAAACGTACTTAATAAACCCAAGACCTAACTTCCGGATATGAAGCATGTTGGATACGGAGTGTCCAGATAACTGAGTGATTACTTACACTACAAAGCTTTTACAATACTTATGTTTAGATGGAGAGAATATTATTTGTACAATATGGAATAATGAATACAAAATGAGAACTGTAACCCAATGACATCCAGGATAAATGATACAAAAAGTAGACAAAAATATACCAATTCTTTGCTCCATGTTGACCAATTTGTCCAATGTCACGGTCGCATTCTTGCATCCACCATCTGGGACTCATGGAAGGTCAGTGTGAAAATTTATAATAATGACCGTTGTTTGTAACACAGATCATCATTTTATCAATATGAGCAAATTATCTTAGCCAATTAGAGGCAATTGTTGAGAGAGGATGTGAATCTACAGACAAGTTGGCTGGCATGGAGTAACTATAATACTAAATATGCAAACACTCATACTACTCTTGTAATGAAGTTGTTTGTAGTTTACTGAAAATAGCAACTCAAATAGGCTTTCAAGCACACTACGAGTTGCTTATCACTATTTTCTAAACCAAGTTGATGGTGGTCATCAAAGGCACAGAAATAAAGGCACTTGAGAGTGAGCCTTTGGTAGAATCCTGCAGCTAGAGAGTGAATAGTTTATATAACATATACAGTATCATGTGCATCTCAACATATTAATGTAAAAATGAGATGAGGTAAAACATGTGTAAATTACTGACTGGCATAATTACTTGTGGGAAAATTTTGGTATAATACGTGCTGATGATGTTGCAGAATTGTACAGTATACACTATTAATATCTAATTCCATACTCGCAATACTACAACCAATCTGAATGTTAACAATACACTGTCTGCACTATACTGTACCTGGCTAACACATTTGCCTCTAAAACTGAGAATCCATTTAATGCTGAATAAAAGCGTGTGGCAGTGCTGTGTGGTCCCTGTTGCACTTGAGTCCTTTCCTCATAACAGGACAGTTCTCTGATGCCTGCAGGGAGATCATGGGTGGACCTTCATGCTGTGTCCTGATGTAGGGCATTAGCCCCACTGTTCTCTCAGTTTTTAGACATCTGGTAGTTTAATCATGTGCTCCAACTGCATTGTGACCCACAGGAGTAAAATTTTGAGAGATGGTTGGGGCTTACTGCTCATGTAACACTGCAAAGAGCTGAGCAACTGGTCATTCTCACCCCAACTGTCCAGAGTGAGTACACTAGCCCTGGGCCCCTATGCTCTTGGTGGGAAAATAACAGATTGGATGATGGATGGATGGATGGATTGGGTACTGCAGTCTTTATTTTTTTTTCAAATCACATAGAGCTCATGGAGACAGCTTGTAACTCCTTCAGTGTGGCAGACTTCACAAACAGATAAATAAAACAGTATGGTGAAAATGAGATGAAAATAATGAAGAACTGAATTTTTCCAACAAACTGGCATCTACATTCCTTGCATTATGTGAGCACATATTTATTGTCAGTGCTAAGCTAACAGGACTTCACTGACATTATTTTATTGCTCAACAGTATTATTCAACTTACAATAATACTCTTGGACAGAAGGGATTAATTAAATAAGACTATCCAACTTTATGAAGTTTAAATTAAACTGTTACTGATTTTTATTTTTATTTTTTAATTTCTCAAACTTGAAATCCACAATACAGTGAAAATATTATTTACAAGAAACATAAAAATGGACACATCAGTATGGTATAAACTTCCATCACAACGTAATCTATTACACTACTAATTTTCTCGAAGCAGCAAGGCAAGAATTTACATACTGCATAGTGGAGTAGCTGCTGTATGTATATGAATAAAAATGTGGCTAGAATATCACAAAAATGTCATTAATGATGCACATGAGAAGATACCTACACTGGCAGATGAAATCTATTACAAATGGTTTCAATGACAGCTGCTAACCAACTCGGTGAAGAGACAGATAACAGCAAGTTTATACATATGTAAGCAATTGTACAAAAATGTGCATTTGCATAGCCTACCTCATATAGTGTAAATACAGTAAAACTTCACTAGAACGGACTAACTGAGGCCCAAGTCATTCCGAAAAAAGCTACATATGGATTTCCCCCTGCTAAGATATTTTCATACATGAAAAGAGTCATGGCCACAATCCTACTTCATTCCACCATTTCCTTCTAAACTGGGGCATTAACCCATTTGCCTCTTAACTTTTCTCAAAGGCCACTATAAATAATTTATTGCATAACACAGTACAGTTTTTGTAAGGTTTATACTTGATAAAGGCCATTGTAACACAGGAAGAAAATTTCATACATATGTCATAGCCACCATCTTGCATCACCCCACCAGTTTCTTCTATCCCTTTTGCTTCTTAGCTTTTCTAAAATGCCACTAAAAATAATTCGTTGCATTACACAGTATAGTTTTAGCAAGGTTTAGACTCAATAATGGCCATATATAACACACAAAATAAGATATTTTTGCTTATTAAAAGCATCATGGCCACCATCCTGCTTCACCTCCACCAGTTCATTTTGACTCGTGGTAATATCTCATTTGCCTCATTTTATTCTCAAATTCCACTACAAATAATTTATTGCATGACACAGTAAAATTTAAGCAAGGCTTGGACACAATAAAACTCATAATTAAAAAAACAAAAAAAACAAAAGTTTTCTTACGTAACCATTCACACTCGCTTGGCTCACCAGTTACCATTCTCTGCCCCCCCACTTTGCCTGGTGTTATCATCATTCAGCACCTGATGAAGGACCCTTCAGAGCAAATCCTTCAAAATCATTTCCCATTATCTTCAGGGTCATCATCAAGGAACAGTGAATCATTGTCCCAATTGTCTTCACTGACAAGAGCTGATTGTGGTTGGGAATCGGAGGTGTAGCCCGTACCTTGTGTGTACGTAATTTTAAGCATTTTTCAAATACTGTACTGTACACTTGATACACCTTAATTTTTACAATCTTACACACAAATCTGATCACTCTGTCTATATATTTCACTTATCACTTGTCACCGTCGAGCAATATATCAGAGATTTAGGGAAAATGACGTTGGGGGAAATCGCTTTCGTTTTTGAAGGCACCAACATGCTTGCATGCATCAGCCTTGGTCACCTAATGGCGGCTCTCCATGCTGCTCGATCTTTGGCAGCCTCCCTGTTCAGTCCCTTAACCCTTAAGTCACACTTAATGACCTCGTTCCATCTTTCTCGGTCTTAACACTTCTCACCCTCTGTACCCAATTATCATCCCCCAGCCTCTCCACATGTCCAAACCACCTCAGTCTACCTCTCCTCATCACAACACCAATACACTCCAGTCCCATCCTACCTCTCAACTCTTCCATCGTAAACCCAGCCCCCCCAGGCCTTGCACGCAAGGACGCACTGCACATCCACCTAATCATTGTCATTTCTGTACGTTTAAACCTGCGAATATCCTCTTCCTTTACTGCCCAGGTCTCACTACCATAAAGCACCACATTCCTAACACATGCTGCATACAAAGACCCCTTAGCATGTAAGGAGAGTCCTCTCAATGTCAGGAGAGGCAACAGCTCCCTGAACTTCTTCCAACCACTTCTCGCCCTAGCAACTGAGCTAAATCCAGCCCCACCTCCAGCACATAACATGTCTCCTAAATAACAAAACTCCTCCACACTCCTCCACACACTCAAGAGACTCACCTGCAAGTTCAACCCTCTCACGCCTAACAATCTCCACCTGCTCTCCCCGACTCGCCACACACATGAAATCAGCATTAACTCGCAGTCTACCTCTAATACCACTACATCTCTTGTGCACCCATTTATCACAAACACTACACAAGATGGAATTACTTCCCACACCCTTGTGGCAAACTGCACATGGCCACTCTCGCTCTCCTCTGATTGTACTGCCACCAACCCTAGATATCATCACTTTTGTTTTATCTGCATTTACCCTTAAGCCCTTGTACCCCATACCATCTCTCCACTTCTTAAATCTTTCTTCCGCCTCCCCTTCATTCTCTGCAATCAACACCAAATCATCAGCATACAACATCTCCCATGGGAATCCATCTCTGAAGTCACGTGAGAGGGCTTCAAGCACCATGATAAACAACAAGGGACTCAAAACTGACCCCTGATGCACACCAACATTCACGAAAAACTCGTCACTCAAAACTCCATTCACTCTTACCTGGATGTGAGCACCCACGTACATGGCCATAACCACCCTAACCAGCCACTCTTCCAACCCTAGCTTTCTCATTGCCCACTTCACCACCTCTCTAGGGACTCTGTCAAAGGCCTTTTCCAGATCAACAAAAACAAAATATAATTCCCTTTTCTTACCAATATATTTTTCCTGAAGCTGTCGAACAATGAATATAGCATCCGTGGTCCCCCTGCATGGCATAAACCCAAACTGCATCTCATCGATATTACCTCTTTCTCTAATCATACCTTCTAGAACTCTCTCCATTACTTTCATTATCTGATCTAAGAGCTTTATACCTCTGTAATTTCCCCTTTCCAGGGCATCACCCTTCCCTTTGTACACATTTACAATTACACTCTTCAGCCAATCATCTGGGACAACACACTAATATACAGTATAATCATATTTATCAGGTCCGTGACTAACCTCACCCCAGTCTCCTGAAGCCTTCAACATTTCGGCAGTCAACCCAGACACACCTGCCGCCTTCCCCACCCGCATCCTGCCTATCGCCTCACTCACAGTAGCAGTGTCAATCAAAGGCCAAGGGCCAAACACTGGATCAGCTGGCTCCAAACCTTCCCTATCCCAATCAAATTCCTCATTCAACAACCACCTATAATGCTCTCTCCATGCATCTTTAATATCCTCACTGTTCACCACTACCCTTCCTTCATCATTCTTCACACACTGCTCACCTACAATGTCCCGATTATCCCTCTTCACCTGATTTGCCACCCTAAAAATCATATTTTTCCTTTCTCCATGATTTAGATTATCAAGTAAAAGTCTCTGTGACTCAGACTTCACCCTGTATACCTCTCTTCTAGCCCTGCGCTTGGCAGCCAAGTACTCCTCCCTGTTACCACCCTTCATCCATTCCCGGAAAAGCCTTCTTTTCTCCTTAACTGCGGCTTCTACACCCTCATAGTTATGTTGCCAGCTCACCACGAACTGAAGCACGAACACACACACCGCACGCTGTGTGATTAAAGCTTGATGTCTTAATATTAATGCAGACCCCTTTTCTCATTTTTTTAGCATTTAAAAAGAACATTATGGGTATAACTTAATTATAAATACTGTACTGTACGTATACTTAGAACAATAGCTACACTGCCAGCCTACCACCAACCAATGCACGAACACACAAACCGCATGGACAATATGGCCACCCCGCTGTGAAGTTAAGCAGTCCGGACCGCTTCTAGCTTTTTCGGAGTTTTTCTGATATATATAAAATAGTTCCGGTCGGCTCCCTGACTCCGAAAAAAGCGACTTCTGGTGTACTGAAGTCCGTTGTAGTGAGGTCATACTGTATATATAAATTTAAAAAATGTGGAAAATCAGTTAGTGTGCATACATAAATATGCTTTTGTGTGGGTATAATTCATAGGTCTGTTCCTGTAACGAGAGTGCTAATGCTAAGGTTTCTGCC
>JAGKTI010036336.1:0-11089 GCA_018397915.1 Birgus latro
GTTTTCCTAGGCTTAAGTTTTTTGGGTTATTTAGATGTTTGTCTGAGTGTTTGAGTGAGTGCATTTCCTTTTCTTTGATTTGAATTGGAGTCATGTAACGTAAATTTATTTTCTTGTATTCAATAAATTTACAGTTCTTTTCTTGAGCTTTGTTAAATGTAACAGTCGTGTTTAATTTTCCTATATATTTAGTACAGTTTTGCTACTCCACGTTAGCACAACTCTTTATATTAATCACGACTGGCACTTAAGCCAGCTTTTGGGATTAATCCTTAAATCCGTTGTGCTAGCTAGGAGTTTGGCTCAGCCAAGATCCTTATTATTATTATTATTATTATATTTTGAATGTTAAGGGGAGAAACGAACTTTCTCAGAGGCCAACGGTACAATATTACAGCCTACTTGAGCGTCTAGTCTCTGCTGTGTACCGCTGAGAAATTCTATAAATTCTCGACTCTAGAGAATTGGCGAAGTAAGCCAGCATAAATGTGAAATCGCTACTTGATTTCACGAGTGTATTCTCTCGTAATAAATGACTCGATAGTCATTCCCAGCACACATAGCTATACATTGTATACTCCAATTATACAATATTACATTATTCTCCTGAATTATACATTTTCTTTATGAATTACTATTTTCCCCCTGACATCTGACGACCTCATTCCAGGATAAACTCCTAGCTTGAAATTATTATTACCGAATCACTCACTCTTACTTATCAGTCTCAGTTTTCACTCAGTCTCAAACTGAGCATCATGGAGACTACTTTTAGGGGAGGCGGTAGCTCGATCGGTAGAGAGTTGGCTTGCGGTCCCGTGGGACCCAGGTTCGAATCCTCGCTGGTGCAGGGAATAGTTTAAGTATTTGAATTTCATTAAATCAGGCTTTACTGATCTACCAGAAGACCCGCCGACATGTCGTAAAAATGACCCCGCTAATACCAATACACCAGTCCTGTATGAGACAGCCCTAGCATGAATTCAATATGGACGGTGGGTGTTAAGCGTCGAAGTGGTGACATGTAGATTGTAGGATGATGACTGGGCCTTGATAGCAGGCTGTGAAGCCTATGCCCAGAGTCGGACACATAAAAAAAAAAAACTTCATACGTGCAAGAAGCTAAGGACATGGGGCTTACTAACTCCCAGGAAATTTGAGATTATGTCCTCTCGCGCTTCAATTACGAGCAGGAACGCGAGAATGCCGCCCATGAAGAGCGGAAAATTCAATGCGAACATGAGAAAGAACAACGTGAGTGCGAGGAACGAGAGTGTGATAAAGCACGTGAACACGAGCGCGAAGCACGTGAACATGAGCGGGCTGAGCACGAGGCACGTGAAGAACGTGAGCATGCTGAGCGCGAGGGACGAGAGCAAGAGCATAAACACGAGCTGGAAGTGCTGAAGCTGAAGTGAGACTCTCTGGCTTCAGGCACATCGGTTGCAGCTAACCCAAGCTCTGCTAGCACTTTCTCAGCATCTGATCTAGCAACTCCACGTCTCAAGCTTCCTTCTTACAAGGAAGGCGAGCGAATTGAGCCATTTATAGCTCATTTCGAAGACATGGCAAAGCTGTATGATTTGGATGAGGCAGCTAAGCGGCTTCAGTTCCTTAGCCTGTTTGAGGGCCCTGCACTCAACATTCTCCACAGAATTTGCGGAGATAATCTCACGCATGAGATGATGAAGACCGCACTCATCAAAGCGTACGGTCTTACTGTTGATATGCTAGGAATCAGTTCATGAAGGCGCGTCTCCAGGAAAAGGAGACAGCTGTTCAGTTCCTTGACCGTCTCACGGCATACTTAGGCCATACTTAGGCGAGTGGATGGAGAAGGATGAGACTCCCAGCACGCGAGAGGGAATGATTGACCTCGTGCTGTGCACACTGCTGGAAAAGTCGTGGCCTGCCGAGCTTATGGCCCAGCTCAAGATGTCCAAAGTGAAGGATGCAACCCAAATGGTGGAAAAGGCTGATGCTTTCTTTAGTGCGTACGGGTACGAAACTCGTAAGCAGCAGTCCTGGAACAAGAAAGATACTGCTAAGTCTTGTAAGCAATCCCAGACTGAACCCCAGCATCAAGGCCGTTCTCAAAATAATGGTCATGGTCCAAACAAACCGCAGAAGGACCAGGGGCAGAATACACAGAAACCTGACTGGAAGAGGTACAACAAGTATCCTAACCAGCAGCAGTACCCTAAACAGCAGCAGTATCAGCCACACAATCAGCCAGCGGGACTAACCTTTTCAGTACCAGCACCAGTGTATCGGAGGCAGGAGGCAAATGCAGCCTTCATTCCCCACAAGCACAGTTCTCTAGTCCCCCTCAGATGAACTCTCCTCCACAGGCTGTCAGTGCTGCTGCTCCCCAGATGGTGAGTACAACTCTTCATGCACCTAGTTTGGGTACGACCCCTAAGGCATCTAGTCCTGTCAGATTTGAAGAGTTGTGTGCCATGCAGCCTTATAAATGGCTGGCCGCTTCATCCACAGGCCCTCCCACAGGTAACAGTGCCTTCCTTGTTCAGCCAGGGTTTGTGGGAGGTGTTTCTGTTAATGTTCTGAGAGACAATGGTTCCTCAGGTTGTACTGTCAGGCAGTCTTGTTCGTCCTGAAGAATATACAGGCAGACAGATCCAAGCTCAGCTTATTGACGGATCAGTTAGATTGTTCCCTGAGGCACATATCCAGGTAGGATCTCCCTTTTACACAGGTTCAACAGTTGCAGTTGTCATGCAAGAACCTATGTTTGACCTCATAATAGGTAACATACCAGGTGCCAAGTTTAGTTGCACCTCAGATGTCACTACTCAGACTTCGGCTGCAGTAACACGAGCTATGGCCAAGGCTCCAAATTGTGTTGCTCCGGTGTCTATTGCATTGCAGCAAGATCTGATTTGTAGTCAAGATGTTGTCCAAGAGCAACAGACTGACCCGACCCTTGCTGTTGTGAGGAAAAAACAAAGGGGTAAAGAGACCAAGTATTCACGGGGTGGACGAGCCAGGTTCCTTCGCAAACAAGGATGGCTCTACTGTGAGTCGCGAACACTCGAGGGCGAGGTTCGACTGCAGTTTGTCGTTCCCGCAAACTACCGCCAAGCAGTATTAGAATGGGGTCATTGTTCAGCATCAGGAGGTCATATGGGCAAAAAGAAAACCCAAGGCCGTATCCGTGCTGACTTTTTCTGGCCAGGAATGGGACAGGAAATAGACAGTTTTGTGCACTCCTGTAATGTGTGTCGACGTACCATCATTCAGGAAAGTTTCCTTCCTGCGCCGTTTGAATCCACGGCCTTAATCTCTGAGTCGTGTGAGAGAGAGGGCAGTGGTAATGTGGGTACAGACCTGACGTCTCACTCGTTGGCCCCACAGGACATAATATGTCTGGGGTCTGTACATACATATTGTCGGGAAACCGACAAGGCTCTCCTCAGGCAGATGTAAGCAGACACACAGCTCTAACAGGTGTGGATACGAGTACACCTGCTGGACGTGAGTTTAGGGTGATACACGGACGGAAGAGAGAGAGCAGGGAGTTTGATGTCAGCTCCACATATAACTGCGGACAATAGGTATAGGGAGGTGGAGTAAGGAAGGAAGGTTGAGAGAGAAAGTAAGTGAGCTGAAGAGAAAGTAGGAGAGAGAAAGAGAGTCAGAGGAGTGGTGTTGGTTGGAGGTTGTGCAGAGGGTGAGAACGCGTGCTGATTTTGCATTTACCATCGTGGGAAAGCATGCTGACCTCTGCATTTTCCTGAGCCTCTACGGTGGATGATGCGCGAATGACGTGTGCATGAGGGTGGTGGATGACTGGGTGAGGCCATCACCCATCTCGCAACCATGTGACCTGCTGGTGAACATCGGCAACCCTTGAGGCCAGGACAGGGTAGAGAGCACAGTTTGATATTCATTGCTGAGGGAAACGTCGTGGTGAGGAGACGCAGCCTGGACGCAGCCTGGGGGGCAGCGAAACATCACGAGGACGTAACTGAAGCCGAAAGGAAGTAGAGTTCCAGGGGCAACATGAGAGCACTTCTGTTGACAGTGAGTAAAAGTACAGGCTTATGTAATCGCAGGTACAACCTGTGAACAGTGCTATTATTTGTCTGTCGTCGGGACTTGTAGAGAGACTCCTAGTTACTTAGAAAGAAACGGAAGGAGAGAAGATTTTAATGTTTAAATGTATTTCTTGTACTAAGTGATAAGATACTAATGTAACAGTGTAACCTAATATAAATAAGTGAATAAAAGAGAGTACTTTACTTATAACACCACTAGCGTGTATTTAAAGGATTAAATATATAAGGTTGACTTTAAAGCCCGGAATAAAAGAGTGCTTTAATTAATTAGTATAGTGTTAGTAATAAAGTGAACTGAGTGTAGATCATTAAGTGCGGTATCTAGCACGGAACTTTATGTGAAGTGAAATGAGGTGGGAAAATACCTCATGATTTTTATGTGTGTAAATGTTTTGTAAATATCTTTTGATAATTAAAGCCTAGAAAAGCCATATCATTTTTCATTTCTTCCAGTTCCCAGTTCTGAGTATATGTGAATAGTGAAAATCCAAGTCACGCATTGCCAGTGTATATTGTTTCACGCTACCAAAGTAATACATACGGGAGGATAATATTCCCGAGATAAACATCATTGCTGTATTAAGGGAGGGCGCAGCATATGGTAGCAGCGGTGGGGATAGTTATTTTAATTGTTACCTATAATAGAGTTGGGAATAATTAAAGGAAATAACTTAAAGGAACTGGAAGGACGAAATAGTGAATAGTGAATATTTTTTCTTTTAATTTGTTCTGCAAATGAGTGATTCTGACTGGAACGGCGATCCAAACCCAGCTGAGGAATTAGTTGATTCAGACGATTTTGACTCTGTTTCTGCTGATTTTGACTCTGTTCCTGTCGATTTTGACTCTGTTTGTGACGATTCTGACACAGAAGACTCTTACACAATGAGTACACCACCTAATCCTAACCCTTTGGGTAGTGGTGTTGGAACCACTACGGGGAGTACTGGGGGAGATATTGCACAGTTATCGCAGCAGTTGTCACAGGCCATCTCAGATAATAGTAAGAATCCCATACAACAACTGGGGGCTATGAAATATTTCTGTAGTTCAAAATTTTGCTCCTCAATGGAATATCCAGGAAAACGATTGGAGCCAGATGTTATGATCTGGTTAAATGACATAGAGATGAGGACCGATGATAATACGAAGTGGACTGCGAAAGGGAGAATGGAAGTGGCTAGGACATTTTCACTCGGTCCTGCACAAGAGATTATGGAGATTTTAATCCAGGAATCTGGTGGGGACTGGGATGCGTTCAAAGATGGTGTGTGGGAACAGTATTACACTGAAGAGAGTCTAGAAATGTTACACCGGGAGTTACTTACAGCAAAAAGGAACCCCGGGGAAATTCCACTTCACTACTTCTACAGGTTACAGAGTCTGGGGGATAGGATTGTTAGAGTACGTGCAAGTTTCCGGGAATCAGTGAATCTTATCATTGTCAATAATTTTTTGGACATGTTTCCTAAATAATATGTTGCACACATTCCTCAGAGCCAATACAATAACCCACTAGAGATAGCGAAGGAGGGAGTCAAGTGGGCAGAGAAGACAAATTCGCCTCTGTCAGAAGACAATGTATTGAAAGAAAAGAGACAGGGAACGATTGCTAGTGTGAACCCGAGTGCAGGCAGTGTGAGTGCGTCACCGAGGCCAAAGGTTCAGCCGAACACTGGGGCGAGGAATCGTACGAGTTCGAGTGGCCCAGTTCCGTGTGGCACAGAAACGCATCAAGGTTCACGCAGTGCAAGTTCCCGTGACAATAATGATTGCCGTAGGTGTGGGAAGCCAGGGCACTTCGCTAAACGATGTCGTGCGGACAGGCCACTCCAATGGGTGAAGTATGATAATTTGTCACAGGAGCAGAGGAAAAGGATCAAATGTTTTCGTTGCTCCATGACGGGACATAGAGCTGAGCACTGCGGAGTCCGTGTGGATAATCCCGGACAACCAGTAGCTAGATGTAAGGAATGCCAGAGTACTACACATAGTACAGATCAGTGTAATTGGAAAAAGACTAAGTCACCCGATGAAGAAAAAAAAAAAGCCGGAAGAATCGGGCTGGGAAATTTAGTAACTGTCACTACAAGTGATGAAGTAGTGAAGTTGGTGGTGGTAAAAGGCATGTGTGGGAATTTACATTGTGAGATACTTCTGGATACAGGAGCTTGTAAATCTTTGATTAGCCAACAGACCTATGAAATTGCGTCAGGGCCCGATACTAATCTCCGACCTTATCGAGGCGGTGGTTTGGTGTCCGCCAGCAGTGATGCAATGGACATATTGGGATTGGTGAATTTCCAGGTAGAATTAGGTGATAGAAAATATAATCAGGAATTTGTGGTAGTGAGGGACCTACCCTCAGCCGTTTCCATAATTTTGGGAGTTGATTTCATATTCACACATAGCCTAAGTATCACTGCCAACCCGCTATGTATAAAAGTCGGGGAAGAGGAACTTGATTTGGTGACCGAGGGAGGGAGTGTTTCTCGTGTAGAGTTCAATCCTTCTTTTGTGATAACTGAAACAGTTCCTTCATCCGAGGAAAAGGAGGAAGAGGATTTTGTGACAAGTCATTGTGTCACGAATGAGACAGACATTCTGGAACCTTACACATACGGAGCAATAACGTTAAAGACAGCGTTAAGTGGGTGGGAGGTAGGAATGTTTATGCCAAACACTGGTAGTTCAATTGCGGCAGTGTTGTGGCCCGGCATTGTAAGTCCAGTGGATAAGGGGGCAACAGGGGAAGGAACATGTTTCACTGTCGCATATGCAAATTTAACCCCTGACAGGATATTTATAGATGGGGAATTTAGGGTAGGTACTGTATCCCCTTATGAAGAAGTCAGGTGAGGGGAGGAGCAAGTGAGTCAAGAGGGAGATCAGATCACTAGTGTAATGAGTGAGGATAGACTCAGGAAACTGTACACGGAGGTAGATCAGATAACAATTCCTTCTAGCCGGGAAAATGAAGCATTAAAAAGGCTAATAAGGACACACCCAAATGTTTTTGCCTTACCCGAGGACCCACTGACTACTTCACCATACTTCTATCATCACATATGTGCGGATGGACCGGTAGTGAACCGTAGGCCATACCCCGTATACCAACGAAGTGGCATGATCAAGTACGTAAGCAACTTGAGGATTTATGTAGACAAGGGATTATCAGGCCTTCTCGTTCACCTTAATCTTCACCACTAGTTCCAGTAGTTAAGAAGGATGGTGGTTTGCAGATCTGCTTAGACTTTAGACATTTAAATAAGCAGATAGTTACAGATCCTTACCCTTTGCCCAATATTGAGCATATTCTTTCACAGTTAGGTGATAATAAGTACTTCAGTAATTTACTTAAAGCAGGGTTATCACCAGATATCTTTGGATGAGGAGTCTAAGCCTCTCACGGCTTTTTCCTCACCTGAAGGGCACTGGGAATATTGTAACCTTCCTTTTGGATTAAAAGATGCGCCGGCTTCTTTCCAGAGTATAATTAATGAAGTCATGATTGGTCTCACGGGAAAGATAACCCATACATTTTTGGATGACATTATTATTTATTTATTTATAGAAAGACGTTTGATGCTCATGTACATAACCTAGATGAGGTCTTGGGACGTCTAGAAGGGGCAAAGCTAACTATTAAATTGCCGAAGTGTAGTTTCTTTAAACAGGAAGTATCCTTTTTAGGCCATGTCATCACCACAGAGGGATTACGCCCTCAGCCAGAGAGAATCCGTGCAATCCAAGATATTGCGGTTCCTAGTACTTTGAAAGAACTCCAGAGTTTCTTAGGGTTAGTGAATTATTATTGCCGGTTTGTGGAAAATTTCTCCCAGATAGCGCACCACTCACGAAACTTACTCGTGGAAAGAAGGACGTGAAAAACACGAGAGAGCACGTGGAGTGGAGTGTGGAGGCACACCACGCGTTTTGTGAACTTAAATGGAAGTTAGCGGAAGATGTATTGCCAGCTTTTTCTCGCTTTGATAGACCTTTTGTGTTAACTACGGACGCCAGCGGTACGGCGATTGGCGGAGTTTTGCAACAGAAAGATGAACAAGGGTTCCTTCGGCCATTAACTTTTTTCAGCCGTGCTGCTCTAAACAAAGCAGAGTTGAACTATGCTACGATTGAGCAGGAAGCGTTGGGTATTGTTTACGGCTTGAAGGTGAACCAACCACTTATATTGGGTTATGAGATATTGATTCAGACCGATCATCGACCTCTTACTTGGTTGTTTAATGTAAATGCGGCTTCAGGGAGGATTGCAAGATGGCAAATCCAGGTAGCCGAATATGACATCAAGGTTGAATATTTACCAGGGCAGCAGAATATTGTAGCAGATGCTCTATCCCATTTGAGAACGACTCAGTCTAATGATGAAGATGAAGTTGCACTACTTGTGAGTTCAGGCGCTGTGGAAGTAGACACAATAGATTGGGATGTCACTGAGATAAGGCGACAACAAGATTCACACCCAGTTTGGGGTAAAGTAAAGAGTTATTTGCGGAATGAGACCAGAGAGGTACCAAAATTGACAGCAAAGTTAGACTGCTTTCATTTGTTGCCAGACGGTTTACTCTATAAGAAGGAGAGTCGGTCATTTGGCATAGGGGAAGTATTCCAAATTGTAGTCCCAGAAGGTAGCGTTCACTCTGCACTTAGACTTGTTCATTGCTTACCATTATCTGGTCATGGTGGAACCAAGATTACTTTAACTCGCACAAGACGGTTTGCATACTGGCCCCAGATGGAGAGGGATGTCGTGGAATTTTGCAAACAGTGTACCCAGTGTATACGTTTGAAGCGTTCGGGGGACGCCCCAAGCCCGCTTCTCTGTTTCCCCGATGTCACTGCCCCATGGGTCAGGTGTCATATGGATTTGATTGGTCCACTAAATAGATCAGAGGAAGGGCATTATTATGTCTTAACTTTCATTGATGCGATGACTCGATTTCTCATCGCGGAACCATTAAAGTCTAAGTCTGCCGAAGAGGTGGCTAGGGTGTTTGTGGAGCGAGTCATTTGTGTTTACGAACTCCACAACAATTAGTCACTGATCGGGGTACTGAATTTGTTAAAATGGTGTTTCAGAAATTGGCACGTTTGTTGCATATGAAACATGTGAACATTACTCCTTACCACCCATCCTCTAATGGATTGGTGGAGAGGGCAAATGGTACCATTATTCAAATAATACATACCATGGTGGAACAGAATGCTACTCTTTGGCATAGAATGGTACCAGTTGCTATGATGGCTTATAACTCTGGATATAATCGGACTATCCGTGATTCTCCTTACTTCTTGTTGTTTCTCAGGGATCCACAGATGCCTTATCATGTAGTGGAAGACCCATCTTTGAAGTACAACCTTGAGGATATACCTAATTTATTTGCCGCCATGGCAACAAAGGTTTTCGAAAGATGCCAGGACTTTCTTGATCGTGCGAGCACAGAGAATGAGAACAGAAGGGCGAAGCAATGTATAATAAAACCACTTATGGTAGGGGACCGTGTCTATGTGAAGACTGTTCCTGCCAGGGGGGTGGCAAGGAAATTGCAACCTTTGTTTTCAGGACCCTATCGTGTAATTGATCGAGTAAATGATGTTGTCATCAAAGTTCGTCTTATACAAGGGGGGAAAGTAACCACTTTACACACTGACAGGGTGAAAGTGGTCAAGGAGGAGTGTATTACAAGGAAGCAAAATCGTAATGCGAGAATGGCTTATCCTATTCATGAAGGTGGAGAGACTAGGGATAAAGGGGAAACTGAAGGTGAGGAAATAAATGAGGAAGAATGTATCCCAGGGCCTGTAATTGACTTTAGTTTGCCTCCTCCACAAGTAAGTCAAGCTATAGGTAATGGTGTAACTGGCAACTCGGCGAGTGCACGGAGTGGGGGTCTGCGGCAAGCCACCGCTGAGTGTCAAGGCCACACACCGCTTCCCTCACCTCCACCACCACACCACTACACACCTCACACTGCACCACATTGCAGATATAGTTTGCGGTCACATTCTAGTGTCCCAGACTACCCATTGTGTATGGATAGACCTATAGAATATCAGACTGCACAAGCAGAGGCACCTGGTGTGACTGAAACACGGACTGAAGTGACTGAGGAAGACACAGGAGGCATGTAGTTTTTACTAAGTGAATAAATGATAGTCAGGTGAACTTGTGGTTATAGTTTTACGAATCTCTTGCAGATGATTGCTTGGGTTTGGGTGAGTCCATCCCAATTGGAATCGATAGGACCACGAGAGGAGACACCTGCCAACTTGGGATTGGTGTTTTCACCTGCGAGTCGTTTGATGATCACAGGAAATAGCTATGTAGTTCCATTTGTACTTAATAAGGAGTTGTTCCAACCTTTACTTGTTGCTCGCGACTTGAGTGATGCCATTTTGTGGAATGTAGGCCGCATGGATAATGGCAGCGCTCTAGTTGCCTCATTACAGAACACTGTGCATGCATTTCAAATTGAATTTGATGCTCGTTATCAGGATTTGAGCAATTATATATGTCGTGCCCCACTTGCTTACTCTACTCTTTATCTTAATTAAGTTTCATTTGGTAGCGCTGGATAGGCACAAGTGGGGAACCCGACATAAAAACACATCAAGTAATCACAAGTCCATTTAAGGCCGGCGCTACGTGGGAGCGTCTCTTTCCTTATTAAGAGGAAGGGATTCTAGGGTTACTCAAACTAATTTTCTCCTTTGTGTTTATCTACAAATTATGTACAATTTATACACTAAGTCAAAACAATCAACTGATTTGGTCCACTCTATGAACTCCAGTTATACAACTACTTTATGATCTTACTATACAATAAAACTATTACATCATGCCACCTTACAATGGTAATCAACAGTACAACTAAGTTCCATTAAACAAGTAACAGTTCACGAATATTATTACTCGTCACTGAAGTTAATACTCTCTCATATTAAAATAAAACCAAGAGTAATATGGTTAAATACAAGGTAATACTAAG
>JAGKTI010036337.1:0-11089 GCA_018397915.1 Birgus latro
AGAGAGAGAGAGAGTCACCGCAAAAACTAGTTATTTCAATAAGGCTATCAGCGATAACAAGAATGGTTATTCAGTTTCATTTATCGCAATAATAACGAAGAGTACTTATTCTAAGAAGAACCATATAAGTTAATAATCACTACAGTGCCAACAAAGTAATTATTGTTTTCTCAGCATTTGTTATTCTAAGTCGAGTTCGCGATTTATTCTGCTCGGTACACCTCCATTCTCTTGCAGCTTTGTTACTGATAGAAACTTCATCGACATTAAAACGTTAACATACAAGGCAACGGTACAATGTAAGATGCTGAAAAAATCGCCAAGGAGGTGCTACGAAGCCTCCTATGCCATTTCAAATATTATTATGCCATTATCTCCTCCGAAATATGAACTTCAAAAGCCATAGGCCCTGCGTTTTAGCCAGAATGTATTGTTATGGTTATTTCTGCTCACTGGTACTCACATGCAGCAATCCACATGGCACAAAACCTTAGTCCCGGTGTATTGTTACAGCTTCCCGATTTTGCAATTCGTAATCGTACTCGTTCAACTCCTGGGTCTCAATTAACGTGTTTAAATCTTGAAAATAATGGAATGTTCTTCTTTGGTGGTAGATTTTTTTTTTTTTTTTTTTGAGATGCTATTTACGATGAGATGCTGTTGTTTATTCTCACGGACATTTTCGAAAAATGATTGACAGAATTATAAGAAATTTTGCAAATCAATTTAATTTGATGGCATGAAGTCGGAGACAAGTACATGGCTGAAACAGGGGATTCTCGCCAGGTCACGTAGGCGTGTTGTGAGGCATCATTTGCTGTAACTCATGACACTGTATCATGAAAGTTCATGGAAGCTTATTAATATAATACCAGTTACTATGTGCATGGCATAAAATCTCAGGTATTTCTAGAACAATGATAATTTTACCCATGTGTCTACACCTACACATTGTCTTCCCAACAATTAGTGAATAGTATTCCTTATGAACTTTCAGTACATGATTCGTACATTATAAACAGTGGATGGAAGTGTATTAATTTGAAGGAGAACCAAAAGACAAGCTGAGGAAGCCGAACGGTTGTGACGTCAGAGGGCGAGAGAAGCCGAGAGAAACCGAGGCGGCGGCATTGAGCGTCGATAGCTGGTGCGGTTTAGTGCGTGTTGTTTGTGCTGCGTGTGTGTGCAAAGCGGACGTTTATACTCATGGTCAATATGAGTTGCTACATCCAAGTGTGCGAAGATGAAAATGATGAGCCCATCGAGATCCCGACAGAAGACGACAGCACCCTTCTCCTGTCGACAGTTTCTGGGCAATTTCCCGGCGCCTGTGGCCTGAAGTACCGCCATGCCGAGACTCGCACCATGCGTGGCGTCAGGCTGGTGGACGGCCGCCTTCACGCTCCCGATGAGGGATGGAATTATGTCTTCGTATGTGTATTCCCAAAAGGTAAGGCCCGCTTTTTTATATGCTTTATTTTTGTGGAAAACTGATGGTCGAATACTTACGGCGTAACAGTTCTACCAGGATGCCATGACGCGCATGTGCATGTGCGCGTCTCCATGATCTTTGCCAATATTATATAATGCATGTCTTCCGGTTTGGGCCAGAATACATTTAGCACTCCAGGGGTGCGTATGAGGTAAGAACGTTACGATCCGTAGGGTGGGAATGTAAATTTATGGCGCCGGCCGGCATGTTGCCACAACCACCTCCGGCCCTTACAGGCACCCCATCACAATATATGGCTTAGAATATCTTGCATGGTAATGTTCATTATTACCCCAAAGTGGCGAGGATGTTTTGCTGGAGTGATGGAAATAAAAATACGTGGTGGTTAGGATATGTATTTAAGGAAGGGGGGGGGGACCCGGGGGGGACCCTCAGACGGCCTCCAGGCCTCGCCGCCCCGCAAGGCTTCGTGCCGTGCCGGGGCCGTGATTCTAATCCTTTTTCAGATGTGTGGTACCTCTTGCACATAGGGTGGTATTTTAAGTGGCTTTTGGGATTTTGGAACACTTCCCTAGCTATTTATTCTGCACATTGCACCTCAGTATCCTCTTTAATGTTCTTTATGTAAATTATGCCAGTAATAACAACCTAAACAATACAGTATATAAGCGAAAGTAGTGACGTAATATGCACAGTAATGCTTAAGAAAGATGTTACCTCACCTGTTTCACTTAGAATTTGTGCTATAGTCACAGATGCTTATCAGTGTTTATCACAGGCTTGTTGGTGGAAATAACCAAAACATGAATTTCTTCCAGAAGTTTCACTTTTTTGTGTGTGCAAATGTTTAGTGGCAGATGGTGGCGACCATCATCCACTCAATGTAGTGCTGCCAACTTCTTCCTTAGCCTATATCATTCTTTTTCTGTGCCTACCCTCCTCTTCCTACTTCTCCCATCATTCCTGTCACTTCTCACTGCTTTTCTCTCCGTGGCTTTGCATTGAGTGACAAGCCAAATGGTTTCCTGTAAACAAAGAAACCATTTAGTGCTGGGTGGTAACCATATAACCAGACCATACATGCTCCCAATGTGTCAGCAAGTGGGTTGGTGGAGGGTTTGTGCCCCGCCCTGTAAAACAAATAACTCAGTCAAATGACCACCCCTTACGAGATTATGGCGTCTAGCAATACAGAGATAGATTGTTTGGTGAAACTGCAGAAGCTCCCTTGTTTAAAACTTTTGTAATTCTTTACCAAATGGGCATGCTGATTCCACCTGTATTTTAACATTCATTATCTCAAGGTAACTAATTTTGGTCCATAAGCAACACAGGTAACAGCAGAAAGTGATTGGAAAGACTTTTGTCGCGCTTTCTCTCTCTCTCTCTCTCCCTCCCTCCCTTGAAGCGGCCGTTGCCCATGTCTTATGTTTATTAACTTACTCTGACTGCTTGCGTTGTTTACCAACCATTGCTACGACTGGGTGCATCAGTGTCAAACATACTCATCTAATCAGTGTCAAAACTATGAAAAACTTGGTGATATAACCAAATTTTACCCAACAGCCTACACTGATTGGGTGGCTTGGCCCTCTCAAGACTCCCCATACATTTAAGCTAACCGAATCCATCCTAACCAAACCTAACCCCCCCAAATTGGAATTGCCATGAAATATTACATTGAAGATTTAAAACCCATTAACCCTTGAACGCAAACGACCTGTGTTCTCCCCTTACCACAAACATCCAATGTGACAGACCCATTTTTGGAAAGATGAAAAACC
The DNA here is from genome assembly GCA_018397915.1 of Birgus latro. Taxonomy (NCBI): domain Eukaryota; kingdom Metazoa; phylum Arthropoda; class Malacostraca; order Decapoda; family Coenobitidae; genus Birgus; species Birgus latro. The sequence continues at coordinate 3,238 of JAGKTI010036337.1, forward strand.
ACATAATCAAAATTTCTTTAATCCAAAAATATACTGGGAAAATACAATCCTTCTATGTTATTTTCATCACCCAAATAGCATAATCTGAAGAAATCTTAACACTTCAGGGGTGATGTTAAAAAAAGTCATAGAATGCACACTGTGGTTGGATGGTAAGGATATGGAGAATGTGAATGCTTTCAAGTACTTGGGTAGTGTTATGAGCAAGGATGGAAGTTTTGGGGATGAAATATTTGAAAGGGTACAGCAGGGAAGGAAGGTTGTTGGTTCACTGAAAGCAGTGATGAGAAATAGGGAGGTGAGTATGGAAGTCAAGAAGGCACTGCATGATAGTATTGTGATCCTTACCCTGATGAATGGAAGCGAGGCATGGACCTTGCTAGAGGGTAACAAGTTAAGAGTGAGAGCAATGGAAAATGAGTTACTTGAGTGTGACATGGAGGGACAGTTTGACGAGTGAAGAAGTGGAAGAACGTTGTGGGATTGATGTGGTTGAGAAGATTAGGAGAAATACACTGAGGTGGTTTGGACATGTGGAGAGAATGGAGACTGAAAGACTGACTAAGAGGGTGTATGCAGGTGGGGTGGAGGGAGGAGAAGACCGAGGATGAGGTGGAGGGTGGAGTTGAGAGGTATGTGAGGGAGGGGGGAGTGAGTTGGGAGGAGGGTAGGCAAATGGTGGGTGACAAGAGCGACTTGGAGGCATTTTGTCTTCGGCCACCCTTTGCAGGATTAGGGCATCGGGCTATAGATAGATTAACACGTGAAATGAAAGCTGAATACTTTTCCTTTTGTGGACACCCTCCCAGGTCCCTGGACCATCATCTGGGGAAGGCACAATCTTGCCATTTGTCTTTTCCATATTTACTCTGTGTATAATCAATGAGATAACCCATGCTAAGAAAAGGTTGGTTAATACAAACATTGGGTGTGTCAGACCAAAAATAAGCATTTCCCAAAAATGCTTGGAGAGAGCAGACCAAAGTTACCTTCCCCTAATAGAGCATCACAAGGGGGGAGGGTACTAGGGGACAGCCAACCCCACCCATATAAGAGTGGTCACTTGATCAAAAGTGGCCTGGGTGTGTCAGACCCAACATTTGTCTTATAAGGTTAAGGCAAAATTCATCTCAATAAGAACCTGAACTAACATAAACAAAAGCAGAAGGAAGTTACCTTAATATGCAGGTGGATAAAGAGCAGCTGCAGCCACCAAGAACTTGTGGAATGCCACCTCTTGTAATTTCTTGTGTTCTTGATAAGCAAATGGCTGTGTGTTAACCCTTAAATGGCAGGCTACTTCTGGGCCGGTACTGCCAAAAATACTTAGTATCACTAAGTATGCTTAGCAAACGAAATTTTTTAATGGGTTGCACTTAAGTCTGGGCAGAATACTTATGTGCTACCTACCAAAATACTCACGTCTTAAGTACGCTTTGTAGACGACAAACTTAAGTACCCCCGAGGAGGTTACTTAAGTGCTTCTCATTTTACTCAGTCAAGATGCACACACAACAAAAACGAAGAGGGAGAATATGAAGGGAGATAAATTATTGAGAAACAGGAAAGAAAACCTAATTTGGGCCTATGTTTGACGTTTCCAGCGAATTAATATAAGAAAATAAGACCAAGTTGAAATATTACAGTATAATGATAGATTTGGAGATGTTATGCCACAGACAAACTGCCTTAGCAAGATCACTAGTGCAGAAATGAAAGTATTTGCAACACTGTACTTTGCTGTTTAATGGTGATAATCCTTCTCTTCTCACATACAATTTCTCTTAAACATCTCACCATAGGATGTTTTCTGCCATTCAGCCATAACTTATCAATCACATAACAAAGCTTGTGTTGTATTGTTGCAAGTACTGTGGCTGTTTTGCTGATGAAAAAATGCAGAGAACAGTATGCCACACTAACCTAAGAATAATCTTTTGTGACGTGATGGAAGCGATTTGCAAATAATGTCTCGGCATTCAGCTGCAGCTGTACTCCATGGTGATGAGTCTTTATTACCACTATATTCATTCAGTAAATTAGTTGGTGTGTACAAAATAACTGCGAAATGTTTTGTAAACAAATGGAAAACCGATCATAACCTAACCCTGTTTTGTCAGAAATTTAGCTGTAGCTGTGCCCTGTGGTAATAACTCAGTATCATAATCCTTCACCAAAAATACACGTATAGAATAACCGTGTAAAGCAAGAAAATGTATTTTACAAATACTGTCCATAACCTAACCTAACCAGCCATTGACGGGGAAACTACCAGCCAAGGTCATGCAAACGATCCTAAAATTCAGTTGTCTGTGCTGTATGGTTATCACCCTATCTTATTACATGCAGTAAATTAGGATACATATCCAAAATACCTGGGAAATGCTATGCAAGCATAAAGAGTGGGGAACTGATCATAGTCAATCCTAACTTATCCATGTTTTGCCAGGGAAATGACAGACTCGTCAATGTGAGGTCATGAAGGGATTCATAATGAATTATATCAACATATTCAGCATTAGTTTTGGTGCATGGTAATCATTCTTTATCACATGCATTCAGTCAAGTAAAGTATGTTTATAATACACCAGGGAAACGTTTTTAAACACAGGGAACCATTTGTTTCGTCAGGAACAACTACCTATCTGACGGCGGCGTTGTTAGCTGAAGCAAATGATTCTAAACAAAGTTTGACCTAATCAGCTCTTGTTGTGCCCAACAGTAATGATTCTTTATCCTGATCATCCAGTAAATCAGAACACATGTGTAAAAGATCAGGGAAACATCCATATCTTGACAGGGGAACTTCAGTATGTGATAGAGTTTTTACTTGTGTAAAAGTTCATTGAGAACATTGCTATACCCAGCAGTAATAAAATGTTTACCATTTCCTTTCAGTTAAACAAAATACATGTGTAAAATAACAAACAAACGTCTTGAGATGGAACAAATCAAAGTATAATGACAGTAGGTCTGTGACAAATGACATTTTTTGGGAAGACATACTACCAAGAAATTCAAATTTCACTGCACTCTGTCTGTCTATCTATTGCCAGACTCCTCAGTCCCGCACAGGGTGGCTGCAAACAAATCGCCTCCATGTTGCTCTGTCCCCTGCCATCTCACTGCCCTGCTTCCAGCTCACACCCCCCTCTCTCATATACCTCTCCACTCCATGCCTCCACCTCATCCTCAGCCTCCCCCTCCCTCTCCCCCCCTCCACCTCACTCACATACACTCTCCTCGTCAGTCTCTTACTCTCCATCCTCTCTACATGCTCAAACAACCTTAATGTGTTTCTCCTAACACTTCCTATCACGTCCACATCCACACCACAACGCTCCTTCACTTCCTCATTTGTTAGTCTGTCTCTCCATGTGACTCCACATGCTCCTCTCAGATAACTCATTTCCACTGCTCTCACTCTTCTGTCCCTCCAACAGGGTCCAAGCTTCACTTCCATATGTTAGTTGGTATCACAATACTGTCATGTAGCAACTTTTTCACTCCATGCTCACTTCCCTGTTTCTTATCACTGCTTTCAAGGAACCAGCAACCTTCCTTCCCTGCTGCACCCTTTCAACCACTTCACCCTCCAGACTGCCATTTACTCATCACACTACCCAAATACTTAAATGGCACTCACATTCTCTATATCCTCCCCATCCAGTCTCACTGTACATTCACTGACTTCACTTTTCTCGAAGACCATCACTTTACTCTTTCCTACATTCACCTTTAGATTCCGCTTCTTACACACACACCCAAACTCATCTACCAAGCCTTGCAGCTCCCCTTCGTCTTCACCCAACAGCACAGTATCATCTGCAAACAACAGTACATGGAGTTTCCAAACACTGCCCTCTCTCAGTGCCATCCACTCGCACTGTGGCCTTAGCACCCTCATACACACTTTTCACTTCCTTAACCCACCGAGTCCCGACAGGTTTTTTACCCAGCCTACCCCCAGGTCCCGACCGATTTTCGACTTTTTGTTTTTTGGCTGAAACCTTCGCTTTTGGTGAGAAACATCGAAAATTCATAGTGAAATCACGATCCTGAGGTAAAAAAAAAATGTTGATACAAGTGTCACTCAACCTTATTTTTCCCGTATTTTTCAGGGTACCTGGCTAAGAAAAACTATGGAAGGGTTGACTAATTCAAGCCACTTTAAATTACGTATTTATTTAGTTTATTTGGCACGAATTTATGTGTAGTAAAAGTCTATAATGATTTTCACACAATAATATTGGCGTTTATAAGCATTGTTCACTTACCCAAAACCCCAGTATATGGCACCTTCCTTTACGACATTACCACCTCATCACTTCTGTTTGTTTCTACCTCTAGCTTCTTTGTTTCTTTGTCCTCCACCTCAGGAATTTTTTTCACTGTGAATTTCGTCATTAGAGAGACCGTGGGGCAACATACCTTTATTGGCTAGGTTACTGCTAACAGGTGAATTGCCCAGTGAGGGGGTTAGGAGGGGCCAGGCAGTATCCCCGCTTGACAGCAGGTAGAGGAAGGTCTCCCACATATGCCTACCAAAAATCACCTGCGAATGTTGAAAAATGTTCACACAATGGGCCTTGCAATTGAGTGACGTACGATGCACGTCGTTGGGTCTGTCCGTGGAAAAAAAAGTAGCGACGTGCATCGTACATCGATGGGACTTGGCGGGTTAAACAACTTCCCATGTAGCCCATATATTCTTAATACTGCACTCCACACCGAGAAAATTGTATTACTTCCTACTTGTGACGTTAGTTACAAAATTGTGATTGGTCTTTCTCTCTGTTTTAAATAGTTCATTGTTAACTATCATCACGATTTTGCTACGCACTGCTTTTCATCCAACTGTACTGCACTTAGGACTTTTGTACTTTAATTTGCTGAGTGGAGCGCTAAGCAGTAAAAGGAGGGGAGACCAGTCCGGGAATCATAAAAGTAGGGCCCCACATTCCATTTGAGAAAGGTAGAAGGCAAATGGAATATTGCCACGAGTTAGGAACTGGTGGCGTGAAGCAGGCTGGTGGCCAAGATGCATTTCATGTATGAAAATATCTTCATGTGTGTTACAAATGGCCTTTATCGAGTCAGTACCTTGCCAAAATTATACTGCATTGTGCAGCAGACTGCTCTTATAGTTGTATATGAGAGAATAATGGCCTGACTTTTGTGAGAATCCCAGACTTGTATGGGCATTTGTCTGGCATTTGATAATGTCTGACAGCCCGTGTCCAGGAAATCTGAACTCCGGGAAATAGGGGTCCACCAAATCGAGAGTAGAGTGTACAGTACTTAGTAATTTCGCAGGTACGGGCCCTGAATTTTACATCCGTGTGGGACAGATTATTTTGGGGAAATCCGTGTGGGACACATTATTTTGGGGAAAGAAGTCATGAAATCCAGTAAAACATGCATAAATGGATCAGAGTAGCTGAAAAAACAAAGAATTTGATATTAATCTCTTCAAACTGCATGCGGGCTGGGTGGTGGTGAGAGGGGTGGTGGCATGTCAAGGTCACTCTGTGGCATGCAACTGAGAGCAGGCGGGCAGGCAGTTTTGTTTTCTGCTCTTATTTGTAACAGCAGCCTAAAATATATATTTACGTTATTTACACTGTTTTGTCTTCGTAATGCACTTTTAACGCTGTGCTACATAATAGTTTTTGTCTTTGCAGGTATAATCATATGTAAATATTATGTCTGTCTATCTGTCTATTGCCAGACGCCTCAGTCCCGCACGGGGTGGCCACAAACAAATCGCCTCCATGTCGCTCTGTCCCCCACCATTTCACTACCCCGCTCCCAACTCACACCCCCCTCCCAACTCACACCCCCCTCCCAACTCACACCCCCCTCTCTCATATACCTCTCCACTCCATCCCTCCATCTCCCTTTCCCTCTCCCTCTCGCCCCCTCCACCTCACACATACACTCTGCTCGTCAGTCTTTCACTCTCCATCCTCTCCAGATGCCCAAACCACCTTAATGTGTTTCTCCTAACGCTTCCTATCACGTCCACAACCACACCACAACTCTCCTTCTCTTCCTCATTTTTAGTCTCTCTCTCCACGTGACTCCACATGCTCCTATCAAATAACTAATTTCCACTGCTCTCACTCTTGACTTCTGTTCCTCCAACAGGGTCCAAGCTTCACTTCCATATGTTAAAGTTAGTATCACAATACTGTCATGTAACAACTTTTTCACTTCCATGCTTACCTCCCTGTTTCTTATCGCTGCTTTCAAGGAACCAGCAACCTTCCTTCCCTGCTGCACCCTTTCGAGCACTTCACCCTCCAGACCTCCATCCTTACTCATCACACTACCCAAGTACTTAAATGCACTCACATTCTCCATATCCTTCCCATCAAGTCTCACTGTACATTCACTGGCTTCACTTCTCTCGAAGACCATCACTTTACTCTTCCCTACATTCACCTTTAGATTCCGTTTCTAACACTCTCCCAAACTCATCTACCAAGCCTTGCAGCTCCCCTTCGTCTTGGCTCAACAACACAGTATCATCTGCAAACAACAGTACAAGGAGTTTCCAAACACAGCCGTCTCTCACTAGGGCCGCTCCAACATCCACTGTCCGGCCTTGTATCTTTTATAACCCCATCCATATACAGATTGAACAGCCACGGAGACATGATACATCCTTGGTTCAATCCAATCTTCAAATAGAAAAATTCACTCAGTTCACTGTCCATATGCACAGTATAGCCTTACATACTCTTCACAGCCTTCAGTTCACTGTCCATATGCACAGCAGCCTTACATACTCTTCACAGCCTTCAGCAACTTCCCATCTGCTTCATATATTCTTAAAACTTTCCACAGTCCTAGTCTATCCACCCAGTCATATGCTTTCTCCATCTCCATGGAGGCCCCATCCAATTTTTCCTTTGTCTATAAACTTTCCACTAAAGATCTAAGAACGAATATTTGGTGTACACAACCTCTTCCCTTCCTAAAACCTCCCTGTTCTTGTCCAAGTAATTCCTTGTTATTTCCTTAACTCAGTAAGTATCCTGCCATATACTTTTCCTATTACACTAAGAAGACAAATGACTCTGGGATTACCACACACATCTTTTTCCCCCCTTTTACCCCCTGGGGGTAGGGGGGTTTTCAAGAATTCTCCCCCAGTATCCCTGCTTGTCGTAAGAGGCGACTAAAAGGGTTGGTGGTGGGTTAGTGCCTCACCCCGTAAAAACAACTAACTAAAAATACGAACAGCATGCCTCGGACCAGGACTGACCAAAAGTTGACGACAAAGGAACGGACAAAGGACGAGATAAAGATTGCGACCTGGAATGTGAGGGGTATGAAGGATGAGGTGAAAGAGAGAGAGATTGTACAGGTGCTTGAGAGTGCAAAAGTGGATATATGTGGAATAACTGAAACTAAATGGCGAGGTGAGAGTGTGAGAGAATGGGAATATGGGTGGGGTATATGCGCAGGAGTGGGTGAGAATGAGAGGGCGAAAGAGGGAGTATGTATTGTTGTGAGCAACAGGTGGAAGGAGAATGTAAGAGAGTATGGATCAGTTGGGTCAAGGATTGTGTGGGTAAGAGTGAAAGTTGGACTACAAATGTGGGCAGTTGTGTGTGTGTATGCGCCAACGCAAGATCATGTAAGTAGAGTGAGAGAAGAGTTTTGGACAAATGTGGAAGCCTGCTTGGAAAAGTTTGAAAGGAATGAGAGAGTGTTTCTGATTGGAGATATGAATGGAAAAGTAGGGAATGAGAAGGTGGATGGAGTGGTTGGTGAGTGGGGTGTGCCTGCAGAGATGGATGAGAATGGCAGTGCTTTAGTGGACATTTGTGCTGGGAGGGGG
>JAGKTI010036339.1:1026-11089 GCA_018397915.1 Birgus latro
GTGTGTGTGTGTGGTGTTGATATAAAGGCAATGTCGCGTGTTGCTGAGTGTTGACATGTTGCAGAGATGGTGGATATAGGGGAAGGGAGGAAATTGTTGCAGCTCTCTCTCTCTCTCTCTCTCTCTCTCTCTCTCTCTCTCTCTCTCTCTCTCTCACACACACACACACACACACACACACACACACACACACACACACACAGTTAATCCTGTCCACATAAATTGCTCTTAATAATCCCTATCCACTGTGAAGAAACCCTGGAGGAGACTAATAAGTGGCGAGGCTTAGGTTAAAAATGGCCTTGGCGATTTCATAACACCTCTTCGTTAACGATTTATTCTGTACATTACAACTCATTCTCTTGTTGTACTGATAGCTGCCCACTGGTACTGGCCTACGCATTACTGGCTGAAGAAACCGTGAAATTAATGAGTGGTAAGGGGGGGTTCCCGTAGACCCTTATTCACTCCGCCCTGTGATTTCTCGTGTGCTACGGGGACGGCTCAGTCAGCGTTATCAGTGTGTATCCTGTATTGTTTATTCATTCCCTACTTCCAGGGCCACACCCCAGCTCACACGGGTTGACTGGGCAGTCCCCGCAACATGCTAGATGACACGAGCTAAGTTTATAGTGGAGCGCTATTTCCGGGCCACTCTGTATTTTATTTTATTTGGACTCATTTTATGGCACACTTGATTTCAGTTACAGGAGCCCAGGAGTCCGATTTTTTAGCCTCTCGATGATAAAATTAATGCTACAGCTATGCATCATTTCTATAGCACTTCTTCCTGATTAACATTACACCACACACCTAGTGTGACAACACGGCATTCAAGTTGGAGAGATTGAAAATTAAATTGAAAAAGATGTAATCGAAGTTATACTGAATTGTATAACAGATGAATACTAGATTATGCTGCAAGTCGTAATGAATTGTTGTGGAAAGGATGTAGAGCCATAATATTGTCTTATTCTGCCGCCAAAGAACGGAAATCTGGGCCAGCATAAGGGGAAAAAATAAAAAATGTTTCATAACAGTAAATCAGATTTTTTCTGTTAAATAGAAGGTTAGCTAAAATTAGTTAAGTAATGAGATAGACACCACTCCTCACAGAGCCGCATGTAGCGCTTGAATTTGTGGTTTTGTTGTTGTGCTTCCAGGCTTATCAGAGCTTGAACCTGGTGAACTACAGGCCGAAGCTGCTCTTTTCCCGTAGTCCGCCAACCTACTTCGTATTGCAAGATATAAAGAAAAGACGTCATCAGATATGAGTCATTAAGATCCCAAACTACCGGAAGAGCCGAACATTTCATAGCTAATAAATCTCAGTTGTGGATTCTTGTAGGAGGAGGAGCCGTAATGTAGGTAATTGGGAGAAGAGGAAGGAGAAAAAAAAGGCTTAGGATGAAGGGACGTATTCTGAATGACCTAGGCGGCTTAGCAGCACTTGTTCCTTGGCGATTCAATTGGCATATTACACTTTAACATTCTCTTGTATGCTGTTTATATATCTTATACATCAACATAGTTTCACCCCAGAACATATTATCTGTCTGTCTGTATATCTGTTAATCTATTTATCTGTGTCTGTCTGTCTATCTAACTGTCTCCAGAATACCGTCTCTTCTTTCAAGTTGACCGCTCTCCAACTTACATCACTAAGAGAGAGAGAGAGACCTGCCCTGTCCCTTTCACTGCATTAGGCCTTTCAGCTTAATCGGTTGAGAACAGTTGTGGAAGGCATCTTTGTGGTTTCTCTCTCTCTCTCTCTCCCCTTGTTAATAGTACTGATTATGATGATAGTTGTGATGGAGGCATATGTAGGCTACAGTAGATGATGGCAGTGGTAGTGGTAATAGTAGTATTGGTAGTAGTGACAGGTATGGTAGTAGCATTAGTAGTACTGCTGCAATAATGGCAATGGTAGTGATAGAGATGTTATTGGTAGTGATGGTAGTGTTAGTGGTAACGCATAAAGAAACAGTGTTAGTAATTGTAGCAGAGGTGATGGTAGTTATAGTAGTGGCAGTTCTGGTAAAAGTGTTAGTGATGGTAGTGGTTGTGGTATTGGCAGTGGTAGTAATGTTGGTAGTCGTAGTAGTAGTAGTAGTTGAGGTGATGGTAGTAAAGGAAGCCATGTTGTCTGGTGCTCCGTAACGTGACCGCTATAGTGCCATCTCTAACAGCTGGCCTCCCTCATCCCTCACCCCTCCTTTCTCCCTCACCCCTCCTTTCCCCCTCACCCCCTCCACAATGCCCCCCCCTCTCCCTCCTCTTCCTATTCTGTCTTCGTTTTCTTTCTGTCCCTTTCCTTTCTCTTTCTCCTTCCCCCCCCCTCCCTCCATCTCATAGACTCTCCCTCACCCCTTCCTTTTTCCTCCACGTTCCCTCTCCATTTCTCCCCTCTTTCCTCCCCATTTCTCCCCTCTTTCCTCCCCACTTCTCCCCTCTTTCCTCCCACCCTGCTCCACATCTACCCCGACATTCCTCTCTCCTCCAGCTCCGGTTCCCACGCCGCCCGTCTTACTGTGGTGAGGGGTGTAGGTGGAGGGAGGGAGGGAGGGAGAGAGGAAGGGAAGGAGGCTGGCGAGAGAGAATGAGGGAGGAAGGGAAGGAAGGGGGCTACTGTGAGAAAGAGAGAGAGATTTGTGAGAAGGAAAGATGGAAGCTGTAGGGACAGAACGAGGGAGGAAGGGAAGCAAATGAGAGGGAAGGAGAGAGAGAAGGACCCTAGTAAGTAGGAAGTAGTGAGGGAAACTGGTAGGAGGGAAGGTGGAAAGAAAGCTGGTAAGAGGGAAGGAAAGGGAGAGGAAGCTGGTGAGAGGGAAGGAAAGGGGGAGGAAGCTGGTGAGAGGGAGGATGGGAGGGAAGGAGAAAAGCTGGAAGGGAAGAGGGAGGAAGGGAGAGTCGCATCTGTGTGTGTGTGTGTGTGTGTGTGTGTGTGTGTGTGTGTGTGTGTGTCCTTACTGGCATCGCACCACTGCTCCTTATCTAAACTACAGTTATAGTCCTTTCACCTTGACCCAGATTTTCGTCCTTTTGCAACTTCTATCACGTAGTTCAGTGGCAGAATAAAACAGTACTTTGGCCCTGCATCCTTTCCGCAACACTTCTTCGTGACTAGCATCGAATTTTAGTGTTCATCTGTTGCTACAGCTCAGCATTCGAGATGGAGAGATGGCGGTTTTAGGCCAAGTTAGATCGAAAATAGTATAGAAGGCAGCCTTTATCCTTCCACACTGACATTTTTTTTTAATCCATGCTACTCTCAGACGATTATATTCAGCTTGGGAGAGATTGTTCTGGTTTTGCTTTGTATTTTATGACCGTATTCAAAGTGACTAGAGATTTCTTAAAACATACTCCGTAGCCATTCATTCTGCACTTTATCTCTCAGGATTCTCTAATATATTATTGATGCAAAGTTTTGCTATAAAAAACGATGCAAAGTTTGGCTATAAATTGTATTAACTACAAAGCACCCAGAGAGCGCATACCTCCGCCTGCGCCAGTAGAGTTTATGATGTATATACCGCAGTAATTCCTCTTTCCTTCCAGACGTATAGTTGTACGGTCTCACAGCGTCAAATAATTCTGCGGTTTTAGTTTGCCATGTTACACTATCTTTACGAGCGCATATTTCTGCCAGCGCCAATAAAATTTATTATTTATTCCTTTATCTTGATTTGGACCCACCTCAAAATCTAATCAATTCTTCCTTGACCCACTGCACACCTCCACCAGATTTCATTGAAATCTTGCACACCAACGGACAGACAAACACAGGTGAAAACATAATCTCCGTCCAGCTTCGTTCGCGAAGGTGATGACATAAATTAAAATGGTAAGGAGTAATACGTAAAGTAAGCTGCCAAAGAAGAGGTGCTTGGAAGCCATCCATGCGACCTACAATACGAACCTTGTTCTGTCCTTATCCAGTATCCATTTATCTCATATCAGTCAGTTATCTTGCTTTCCCTATTGTCTCTTTATCTCAGTCACCATCTCTTAGAAGCCACCCATATTAGCCCTTCAGACCAAGGACGTCGTCTCTACCTGTCCCAGCGAAGTTGGACCAAGATTATATAACCCACCCGTGTCTGTCTGTCTGTTTGTGTGCAAGATATCTCAGAAATTTGTCGGATTTAAATGACTCGGGTTGATTGGTTAGACGTGCATCAAGGAAGAGTTGATTAGATTCTGAGTTAGATCCGGGTACGGACGCTGGAATAAATTTCATTGGTGTTGGCGGTGATTTGCACTTTCTGAAACTGATTAACAAGACAGATTAAGACCGCTGAATTAACTGATTGGCTCTGTTTTACGGTAAAAGTATTCGTCTGGCTGGAAGGGAATTACAGCAATAAATCTTAAATTTTATTGTCGTTGCCCGATACTGGCGCTTTTTCGGTGCTTTTTGGGTTTGCCATTACTAGACGATTTGATTCAACTGAGGAGAGACTTTTCGAACTGGAGGAGTTACTTGTAGCTTTTAGTAACCCGCCCATTGTTAGAGGTCTTTCCTAGGTTGAATAAAATGGCCTGCAGGTAGCAAGAATAAATTTTAAAGATCATTGGCTTGAGTCAGTTAACCCTTTTCGTGAGTGAGTGTGTGAGAGTGTGTGTGTGGGGGGGGGGGGGTGTTGAGGCCGGACATTTTCTTTTTTTGTGTGGGTGTGTTTTTATCCAAGGAAAAATCCATTGCACTCTTTTCACTTTGATATAGCTCAGGGTTCTGTCCTTTTGCACCTTATTTTACCTAACAAATAGCAGAAAAAGACCATGCTACATTTCTACATTCTTTCCATAGCGTTTCTTGGTGACCAACAGCATATTGTAGTGTTGATCTCTTGTTACAGTTCAGCAGTCAATATGTAGAGGTGGGAATTTTAGGCCAGATTAAAGGAGCATGGTGAAGGAATTACGATGAAGTCTTTTTTTCAATTTCATTTTTACGGTGGCGCCCTGTGGTCTAGTGGTTAGGACGCCTCGGTTGGAATGACGGCCATAGGTTCGATCCCCAAGAGGTGGCTGGATGCTTTTTGATTACTTAATACCACCAAGAGCAGTAGGTGGTCATCTGGCAGTAAATACGAGACCATTTTCTGTTTACTCTAATTTGGCCTATAATTGCCATCCCATCATCTTGCATGCAGTTGTAATATATTGATTAACACTTCAGTATGGTTCTAATCACGAAGAAATGCTGATTGAAATGATGTACTCGTAAGGCCATGGCATTCTCTTTTGCTGTCATTGACGTACATGAAATAAGCTACAAAAGTATGAAAATCTAGGCCAGGTTAAAATAAAAAGTGCTTAACCCAGAGTTGAAACGAGAGGAAGAGGTTGGTTGAGAACTAGAGGGAGGGCTGAAATAGGCAAATACGATGATCTGGGATAGAATAAACATAACACTCTTTAGGTCAGAGTGGAGAGAGATGGGAGAGGCCTGTATCTTGCAGTGGGCTGACGCATACATGATGATGATGATGATGATGATGCGGGTTGCTGTAGACATGCTGCTGCTGCTACAGCTGATGATGATACGGGATTCTGTAATCATGATGCTGATGATGAAGATGATGTGCAGTGTATTAATTATGATGATGATGATGAGAATAATGATGACGAGAAGCATGGCAGTGGTGGTAGTGATGAAGATGTCGGATGTGGCTGTGATAGTGATGATGTCAAGTGTAGCAGTGATGATGTTGAGATTGGCAGTGATGATGATGATGATGATGATGATGCGCAGTGTGGTAGTAATGGTGGTGCGGTAGTGGTTCTGTCCTTGTGGTAGTGGTGGTAGCGAGGAGCGGCTGGTATCAGTGTCAACCTTGGTGTCGCGCGAGTGCCACCCAGCTCTGTCCTGTCACTTACCCACCCTGCCCTGCCCTCCGCTCCACTTTACTTCCCTGGGTAAATCGTTCGCTTTATTTGATCCTTCTGTTTTTACTGTTAAATTTCGTTTTAGTTTGTCCCAACAATTTTCTTCATTGAAAACCATGGAAAATGCTGAGAGTACGATTCCAAGGTAGTGCAAGATGGTCTCCACACTGCTTCAGTACACCGACATGCATCTGTGCAATTGCCTTGATGATTTATGAAGGCGCTCACCATCCACTCACTCGATGTAGTGCTGCTCACGGGTGTCTGCCCTTTCCTCTCCTCCATCCTTCTTTCCTTCCATCCTCTTCTGTCTTTCTTTCCTTCATTCTTTCCTCGTCCTTCTACCTACGGGTGACGCCTCTTCTGTCTTTCTTTCCTTCATTCTTTCCTCTTGCTTCTGCCTGTGGGTGACTCTACACTGAGTGACAAGCCAAATGGTTTCCTGTACACCAGGAAACCATTTACTACGCTGGGTAGTAACCATATAACCAGATTTTGGCGCCTGGTGGTTTACTTTTAGAAGAAAGAAGGAAGAAACGAAGGAAATATAGTAGCTTTACGTACACTAGGGGCAGTCATAGGAGAAGTACCTTGAGAATGGCCATGAGAATGAGAGATTGACTAGCGGAGTATTATGAGTAAGTGGAGAGGAGAGGGAGACCGATGATGACGTGGATAGATGTTTTGGAGAGGTTTTCGAGTATAAATGAGGATGGTGTGAGCTGGAGGGATGTCAGCGTGATTTTGGCCAAGGTGACTTGGAGGTGATTTTGTTTGTGGTCACCCTTTCTAGGATCAAGGCGTCTGGCTACGCTTAGACAGATAGGTTGATATACAAACAGACATGCGAGAGTAATGAAAGGAATCACCGCCTTCTTTGTAGAACTCGGCTTAGATCCCTAATTTTAAGAAAAAACCTATTTCAGCTTTACTAACTTACTTACGAGAAGATGTTGGAAATTATTGGGACCGCAAAGTATTAATGAGAATACTGATGAAATTATTCAGGTTGAAATCAAAGAACTGTAAGAACAAACAAAAGGGGGAACAAGTAAAGCGAATATTTACCGTGCCTTACTGCCCAGTCTTCCATGCCGGAGAATGTAAGATACAGAAAACGCGCACGCACACACACACACACACACACCACACACACACACACACACACACACACACACACCAGGGCAGCTCTGTGCAGTGTGTAATGTTTCAGAGGTTATAGGAGAAAGCTTAATACATATTTTGGGGGGCCACATCTCTAAGCTAGTATGTTTTGCACACCTCATTTCAGTTACCGGATCCCAGGACAGTAACTGAACACAATAAGTGGGTAGTGAAGAGCGAAGAAGGACAGAGGAAATCATCAAAATCCGCTTCTCTTTTTCCCATTTCAAGACAAAGAACAGTATTTTTAAACTTTAGATCACCCTCAGTATAGAAACTCATGATTAAAAACAAGGAAGTTTGACTCTTGTGCCTTATTTCTAATTGCATTATGTGCAGGGGAATCTAGGCTAACCATTGCCCATCTTCACGGATGCATTAAAACTGACAGCAGTGAAATACAGGCTTTGAAGTTTGAGGCAGCGCAATATGCAACTAATACGCGCCAGTGAAAAGTGTTTACATTGAATGTTTGCCTGACCCTTCGCACTGTCAGTGGTAAGACCTGACTTGACTTGACTCGGGTCGCCATGCCTGGGTACCACGATGCCGTACTGGATTTGGTGGGCGGCGGCAGGACGGTTTTCTGGCCGGACCAACTTGCACCGCCTTCACGCAGACGCCGCGCCGCCACCTACACAGCCCGGAGCCTGCTGGCCGCCCTCAAACGTCACCGTGCCACCTACACTGTGTCCCCGCCCACCCAGCCCACTCCCACCGTCCAAACCACCACCACCCCGCCCACTTCACGCCCACATCTGACCTCGGGGTTGTTTCGCAGTCAGAGTTACATTGAGCCTCGCCCCACTCACTCAACCTGCCCCGCCCCCACACCCCGCCCTGCTCCCGCACGGTCCTACCCAGTGACCCTACCCGTACCCGCAGTGTGTCCCACTCCACTCTTGTCACCTCCACACCCGCCCTCACTGACGTCCTGTGGGCGTTCATCACCACCCGCCACCTCCTCACACCCCGATCCTCACTCGCCCTCACCCCTGGCGCTCAAGCCGTCCTGTCAGCTGATGTGACCCGCACCCTCACCCTCACCCACCTGCACCCCCTCACCGTCACCCTCCCCTCGCCTAACCCCCACCCCCACCTCACCGTGCACCCCTGTCAGTGGTAATGTGGAGTGTGACGTGGAATGGTGGGGCGACGCCCCCCAGGCTCGAGTGTGTGCCACTGCTCCGCCCAGCCCCATCACCCGCCACGACGCCCATACCCACAGCCCTGGGCAGCAGTGGGTCCTGTGTACACTGTCGCGGCCATCACACCCCCACGCCCACGCCGGCAACCCACGTGTGCGCACCATGAACACCATCACCATGGCGCAGAACACCGCACAGTACCGCTCATGGCTGCAAGGTCAGTGTTGGGCCTCACCACCACCACCCTCCCTGGCCTGGCCCTGTAGCCTTCTCTACCCTTCTCGTAGCAGATGTGGTAAAAAAAAGAGGGAGATTGTAGGTTATTTGTTAGTGTACAGTATTGCCACCAAGGAGAAGCGGCAGGCCCTCCACCGTCAAGCATACGTTAAGAATAATGCCCGATCTTTGCTTTAACGGCCTAAGATTGTCACCTCCTCATCTAGAATGCTGTGTTGTACCAATAGCGTAACTATTAAAGATGATGCAAGTCAAGGAAAAGTGTTATGGAAAGGATGCAGAACCTGGGCATTGTCTTTTTCTGCCACTGGGTCGTGTGATGGTGTTAACACTTGGATGGTGTTAATGTTGAACTGGCTGAAACCATAGTACACGAAATTTAGTCACAAAGAAGTGCTAGGGAGCTTCTTTAGCTTAAGGGAATATAGTCCTACCGCACGTTTCATTGTACTGAGTTTAAAGCTGCCATCCCAGGCTCATTTGAACGTGAACCCCATGGACTACGGACTGTTTTCCATCCTCCCGCAGGCCACCATTCTCCTTCTGGGATTAGATAGGAAATTAAGGGACGTTTGTATAGGTGGGTAGTGGAGACTTCCAGTTATATCGGTGCCACCACGCAAAGACGTCCCACTCCAGCACCACTGAGTCTGTGTTAGTAGTTATTATAGAAAAAATAATTAAAACAGAAAACTCGTGGAAGAGTGGGAGAAATTATGACATTTTCTTCTTCATGGTTTTCTCCCTCTGTTCCTACCATTTCTTCCTTTCTCCTCATCCCTCTTTCCCCTCCATCCTTCGACCTCTTTCCTTTCTCCCCATCTCAGCTTCCTTCTCCCATTGTTTGTTTTCCTTTCTTTTTCTTCATTCCTTCCATTCTTCATCCATCTCTACACCATCCCTTCCTAATCTTCTTCGTCCTCCTGTTCTTCCTCACCATCGCCCTTCGTTCTTATTCCTCCTCCTCTTCCTTCTTCTGTCTCGTCCATTTCCTCCTCCCTTCCTGCTTTCCGCTCTCATTCTCCTCCCTTCCTTCTCTCCTTGGCATTTTCCTTTCCTTTCACTCATTCCCTTCCCTTTTGCAGAGTTGCTTCATCCTGCTATGGTTTTCTATAAGACCCCATGAAAGCGTTGTCTCAGTCTTACACAATTATTATTATTATCATTATTATTATTATCATTGTTATCATCATCATCATCATCATCATCATCATCATCATCATCTTCTCCAACTTCACTGCTTCGGGTCATCCACCTCCCTCCATCCAGGATATACCAACACCATATAAGGGAGCTCGTTGCGTCCTCTCACTACTAGGAGGAGGAGTAAAAGATGAAGAAGAAAAAAGAATGAAGGAGGAGGAACAGGAGCAGTAACAGGAGGAGGAAGAAGGGAAGATAAAGGAGGAAGAAGAAATAGAAGGAATGACGACGATGAAAAGGAAGAAGAAGAGGATGAAGAAGAAGAAAACATTAGAGGAAGGGGGATAAAAGTCGCAAAGAATTAAAAAGGATAAAGTACAAACATGGGGAAGGAATGTGTACGGAGAGGATGTGAAAACAAGGAGAACTGAGACGCGTACTCCCTCTCTCTCTATACATATATATATAACCGGTAT
>JAGKTI010036340.1:0-11089 GCA_018397915.1 Birgus latro
TGTTACTTCTCTCCATCTAGACGTCCTGTCCTTTATTACTGTCCTCATTTGTCTGTCACTCAAAAGTCTCTCATCCAT
Organism: Birgus latro; assembly: GCA_018397915.1. Lineage (NCBI taxonomy): Eukaryota > Metazoa > Arthropoda > Malacostraca > Decapoda > Coenobitidae > Birgus > Birgus latro. The sequence goes on from JAGKTI010036340.1 coordinate 79, forward strand.
TCCAGGAGGCTTCCCTTCAGTCCTCCGATATGCTCTAATGTCCATATTTGTCTCTTGTGGGGTACCTTGTCGAAGGCCTTCTCCAGATCCAAATATACACAATCCACCCAACCATCTCTCTCCTGTAGCACATCAATCGCCCTTGAGTAAAAGCTCAAGTTGGAAAAACGTGACCTTCCACTTCTGAATCCAAACTGACTTTCAGTCAAAATATTCATCTCTTCCAGATATTTTATCCATCTATCTTTCAGGATTCTCTCACACAATTTTGCGACAATGCTGGTTAGGGACACTGGTCTATAATTCAGGGGTTCTTCCTTGTTTCCTCCCTTATAGATTGGTACCACATTTGCCCTCTTCCATTCCTGAGGCATTTTCCTTTCTTCCAGGGAACACACAATTAAATTGTGAATCTTATCCATCAGTTGTTCTCTGCATTCCTTCAGTACCCAATTAGAGATTCCACCCGGTCCTGGGGCTTTCCTTACATCTTCAGTTTCCAGTAATTTATACACTTCCTGCACTTCCACTTTTATATCTTTTATCACTACATTTCTAATCACTTCCTCCCCCTCCACAAACTCCCCTTCATTAGTAAAAACCGACTGGAAACATTTGTTCATTATTTCAGCTTGCATTGCCGCATCTTTATAGACCTCTCCTTTTACTTTGAGTTTGGTGATTCCTTCCTTCCTTTTGTTTCAATTTGCCATTAACAAATCTATAAAACAATTTAGGTTCATCCTTACATTGTCAATTATACCTTTTTCAAAGTTCCTTTCTTCCTCTCTAAGAATTCTTGTATATTCATTTCTAGTTCTTTTATATTCTTCCTTTGTTCTGTTATTACCTCTCTTTCTCCATTTGTTCCACTCCATGTCCCTCTCTTTTTTCGCTATCATACACCTCCTACTAAACCACTCCGTTTTCCTGTTTTCTTTCCCACTTACGCTTGGAACATATTTTTCCACTCCTGAATTATAGAGGTCTAGAAAGATATCCCACTTCCTCTGAATCTCTCTTGTTTCTCTGAATTTTCTCCAATCTGCATTTTCAAAAAATTTTCTCAATTCTGAAAAGTTTGCTTTCCCAAAGTTGTATCATCCCTGCCTATAAAGCTTGTCTCTTGGCACCACGTTCCCTATTATCATCTGGAACTCAATGACCACGTGATCACTTTTTAATATAGGACACAGATATTTCAAGGATTCAATTACGTCAGGTTCATTGGTTAGCAGTAAATCTAATCTTGCTGGTGTGTCATCACCTCGGAATCTTGTCTCTTCTTTGACCCACTGTGTCATTACATTATTCATCACAATGTTTAACAATATAGTGCTCGACGAATCTTCCTTGCCTCCTGAGTCCCATTCCTCCCAGTTCATCTCTTTACAATTAAAATCACCCATTAGAATTATATTGCTGCTTTTCTCAGTCACTTTCTGTAGATAACTAACCATGTCTGACAACATCTCCTGGTAATCATCATCAATCCATGCTCTTGTCTTAGGTGGAACATATACTACTGCTATATCTCTCTTACAGTTCTCTCCAGTTTCTAATTTCATGTTTATCACTTCGGCCCTACCCTTTCCCATTTCCACAGAATCTACACTTAAGTTGTTCTTCACTGCAATCATCACTCCTCCTCCCATTTTATCTTTTCTGTCTCTTCTCCACAATTTGTATTTACCATCTCCCATATGGATATCAATATTCTCCCTTAACTTGGTCTCTACAAAGCACATAACATCAGGTTCTTGTACCCTCAAGAAATCGTTGATTTCTAACATTGCCGATATTAATCCATCAAAATTAGTGTATGCCACTTTCAAACTTTTTTCATTATTACTTATACCCTCTTCTCTCCTCCTCTCCATCGGTACCACTTCCTCAATTTCTGGTCCATAACTCTCCAATAAAACACTGTCTTCTCCTCCTCCGTTCTCTGTTCGTTTTTTGCCTTAGCTTCCTTTACTAACTCCTTTATTTTAGCTCTTTCTTCCTCATTTGCATCTCTCCTTAGCCAAACATTTTCGAACCCCTCTTTGTCTGCTAATTTCCATGTCCTATTCATGATTTCATTTACTATTGCCTGGGACTTAAATTTCACCTTCAATAGCCTCGCCCCTCCTTCCTCGTACTTACCTAACCTAAACACTTCTCTTCTTGGGCTTTGTTGTTACCCTCCATGACTACTGATATTATTTCTTTAACTTTACTCAATTCTTTGTTTTCTCTTTCAGATCTTATCGTGATACGCTTTTCTTTTACCCCTAAAATTATTACATTTTTTTTCTTATCTGCTACATCCCTGACCAAAGATTCTCTACTTTTCAGTACCCTAACCACTTCCTTCTCCACCTTTTCTTTGCTTTGTTGTTCTATAATCTCTTTCAAATTTACATTCCCTTCCTCCTGAATTTTCTTCCACACCTTATGTTGCTCCTTGATTTCCTTAATATGTTCATCTCGCATCCTTGACTTTGAATCATACTCATCTAATTTACTTTTCATTCTGTCCCTTTCTTCTTCCAACCTTTTGTTTTCCCTCGTGTGTGTGTGTCCAATGCCGTGCACCCAACACGTAAGGCCTGAGGTGGCCGTTGTTAATGTTTTTGTTTTAGTGTCACCATCATAATGCATTAATTTCTTCCTGCAGAGTGTTGATACTTATATCATATTCTTTTAACATATCCTAGTGTTCTGTGTTTGTATTAGCAGTGGGACCAAGAGTGTTAAGCATGAAATCAACTTGAGATGTAACTGTAAGTTAAGAATGACGGGTGGGGTGGGGGATGGTGGGGGTATGGGGGAGGGATGGGAGCTAGGGTAGAGGCAGGTGGGGCTTGTTTCATTCCCCACCTCTCCTCTTCCCTGGGTATGCAGGGGTAGGAAGGGGGCTCCCCTGGGCGGAAATTAGTGATCATGTGCACATCTTTTTTCATTTCTAACTACATACAGTATTTCAGGTACAGGTATAAAAATAAATGATAATGTAGTTTAACAAAAAAAATTACTGTAATACAGTGCTGTATTGTACTGCAAAGTACACAACAAGCAAGTCATATTACAACAGGTCCATAGAAAACAGGGTATTGTTAGGTAAACTAGTCTGCGATAGTGTCACTGCACCTCATCTTCTATACCATCATATTTCTTTTCCTATTCATTGAGTTCTAGACTACTTTTCCCTTCATTTTCAAGCAACGGACTTTTTCAAGCAACGGACACTCATCCCCCCACTATTAGTCCGTCAATTCGAGGGTAGACTGTAATCCCAAAAAGGATGCCCATCACAAGTGCCAGGCCTGACTGGATTTTGAGGTACTGGAAGGTTTATGATGGCTTTGTCTCCATCAGCCATGTCATCTTCAAATGGCACTGGAATGTTCCTGTCCTTACATATGAGGCACAGTATTGTACAGAATAATCATGCAGGTCATATTAGCACTGATATAAGCTTCGCTATGCAGGACATGAAACCAGCGTTTCCACAGACCAGTTCCTCTTTCTACAACAGAGTGAGTCCTCTTGTGTGCCCTGAAAATTGTTTTACTTGGTAAACACAGAGAATATGCATTTTCAAAGAAACTATCCTCGTAACAACTAGTGTGATATGTCTTGCATAAGTATGATACATCAGTCTCAACATGAACCCTACTCATGCCTTTTCACAGAAAGGAATCACTTTGTTAACCTAAACAAACTAACCCAACCCAACCGGCGGTAGCTCGATCGGTAGAGAGTTGGCTTGCAGTCCCGAGGGACCCAGGTTCGAATCCTCGCTGGGGCAGGGGACAGTTTAAGGATTTGAATTTCATTAAATCAGGCTTTACTGATCTACCAGAAGACCCGCCGACATGTCGTAAAAATAACCCCGCTAATACCAATACACCAGTCCTGTATGAGACAGCCCTAGCATGTATTCAATATGGACGGTGGGTGTTAGCGCCGAAGTGGTGACATGTAGATTGTAGGAGGACGACTGGGCCTTGATAGCAGGCTGTGAAGCCTATGCCCAGAGTCGGACACATAAAAAAAAAAAAAAAAAAAACAACCAATTTTATTTTTTTATAAATGGGAAGGAAAACAGTCTCCAAAGACAATCAATCTGTCTGCCTATAGCCAGATGCCATAATACCGTAAGGGGTGGCCGTTTGTCTTTGAGTTAGCTGTTTTACAGGAAGGGGCACTAACCCTCTGCCAAGCCACTTGTTGACATGTAGGGAATCACTTAATAATTTTTCCCCTTACTTCAGGACCGCTGCATGGATAGATTAATAAAAACATGTAGGGAATCACTTAATAATTCTTCTCCTTACTCCAAGACTGCTACACAGATAAATTAATAAAAAAGAAGATGAAATTGAAGCTTGTAAAAAAAAAATACTGAAGAACAACAGGGATTCAATCTTTTGGCCGATCACCCTCGGACGATACCTCACAAGACTCATCGCAAAACCATGGGCAGGCCTACGATAGGCAGGGTAGTGTGGTATTTCTACCCCCATCGCTAATCTGGGGTATCACGCAGCAGGGTATCGTATAGCGGGGTATCCCAGTGCCCCGTACATGTCATATTCGTACCCCACACTTCCGTTGTTACGGTATTTTCCCACATTCTATCTCGACTCAGTGCAATGTGAGACAATTGGAGCGTTCGCAGTAAGGAGTGGTTACAAGATACCGCAAGAATTTTTAATTTCTGATTTTATTTTGCGTACAATGACTAATTCTTGCATACGGGTGTGTTTTCATGAAAACAGAAATGTACAAATTTTTCTCATTCATTTAATGTGTGCTTGGTGCCTAATAATGAGGTTACAAAATACTTTGTGATATTGTTCGTAATTTTGTGGTGTTGGTTACATACGTCAAAGGATGAAGATTTACAGAGATAGCCCGATTATCCGGGCTATATGGTGTGAAGGGGTGGATGAATAGTCCGAAATCACGATTAATCAGGCAGAAACAAAAAAAAAACAAGTATTGTTAGACTGATTTATTTACCAGTAAATGTATACTTTACATAGCAGAATGACCTTATCAAATCTTCGCATATGCCTCCTGCTTTTTTCTGTCTTTTTCTATTTTCAGTTTGGTAAATTACTTTTTCTTGCTAACAAATTTCCTCCCTGTTGTTATCGTCACGTTCGATAAGCTGTACTTATGATTGTTTCCAGCGCAATGGAAGAAACTCAATGTACTCAAATGTGGATTTCGTTTCCCAACTTCCCAACTGGAGGTTAGGTTAGGTTAAATTATTAGGTGCAGTTAAGCTAGGTTAGGCCAGGTTTAGTTAAACAATTAGATCAGAACACCACCTTCCGCCATTACATTAACGAACAACAAAAGTTGTCACACCAGAACAGTTGAAAACAACGAGGAAACAGATTTAACAAGAAATGTTTATTTGCCAACCCACAAATAATCAGAAAAATATAACAGAATATCAGGATGAACTGATCTGGTAAGGTGCTTTTATTGCTTACAGTAAAGCGTATGTTTAGCCCCCTTGATGGCCGTGAGTTCAGAAATTTGCGTGCTCCCGTGGCAGGCCTCAGAACCATTCTTTCTAAGTTCTAAAATCACTTTCCTTTTCTTGCAGATGTGATAAGACTCATCTGGTGCAACTGTTTTTTTTTTTTTTCCCCTAAACCCATCTTGTGATTTGCCATGATTCATTGAAGAATAAAATTAGTGTGCATGTTACGTTAGCATTTAAACATGTCGGTGAAAACATCTGAGATCAAGCGACGCCTGGCTGCATGGGATAGTAGAGTAGGGTCGTGTAAACATACCAGTGGCCCTCGTTCCCTTCCCATAATTGTTCACAGTTTTTTTTAATACCTCCTTAACTCAACGTCACTGACACCGGTACAGTAAAGCAATATTCAAGACTGACAGCTATGAACAGGTGAATGGAATACATTATTGTTTGTATTAGTACTGTCTCACACACATAACAAACAAAAGAATGAGCAGTAAATGTACACTCATCTGTAAAGAGCAGAAATAACCGTATGCTCTGTCGGTCTGTAATGTGTCGGGAACCACGACACTGAACAAAGAATGTGGAAGTGGATCCTAACTTACGAGAACATGGGAGACGAAAGTTTTTTTTTTTCTGATTAATAAACATTTTTGTTCCATTTCGTCCCTTAAAATTGTGAAACCCATATATTTTTGTCTCTGCATACAGCCTAATGACGTTACCAATTCAATTCATATTCGTCTAGTTTGTTTTCTGCATTTTTCTGCCTATGTTGAGGGTGGTAAATTACCTTTCTCTCACTGAAAGATTTCCTCTCATTATCATAATGTTCCTTAAGCCTTACCTACTGTTGTTTCCGGCATAATGAAAGAAACTTACTCAAAATTAGGGGGCATATTACTTTAGAATTCAAACATATCGGCGAAAACATCTGAGATGAAGTGACGCCCGGCTGCTTGGGATAGTAGAGTAGGGTTGTGCAAACGTACCAGTTACCTTCGTTCCCTTCCCATATTTGTTCGCAATTTTTTATAGCTCCCTAACTCACCATCACTGACACAGGTACAGTAAAGCATTGTTCAAGGCTTACAGCTATGAATGGGTTAATGGAATACATTATTGTTTATATCAATACTCTCTCTTTAATACACTTAAGAATGAACAAAATGAACATAATGTACACTTAACTGAAAGAGGCAGACATAACTGTATGCTCTGCCACTCCGAAATGTGTTGGGAAGCGCAATATCTAACAAAGAATGTGAAATTGAATGCCAACTTAAGAGAATACGTGAGATGGTTGAGTAATTTTTTTCTGAATAGCAAACATTTTTGTTCCATTTCATCCCCCTAAAATTTTGAAGCCCATAAATTTTCATCTAAGCATACAGCCTAAAGACTTTGCTAATGCAATTCATGTTCCTCTGGTTTGTCTTCTGTATTTTTCTATTTTGAAGGTAGTAAATTACCTTCGCTTGCTGAAAGATTTCCTCGTTTATCATCATCACTTTCTTTAGCCCATACCTACGACTGTTCATCCTCATTTCGGGACTTTGGCGAAAGCTTTGCCATTGCATTTGACATCTCAAAGGCTTTCGATCGAGTCTGGCATAAATCTTTAATTTCTAAACTGCCCTCTTACGGTTTCTATCCTTCTATCTGGGCCTTCATCTCTAGCTTCCTTTCTGGTCGTTCTATAGTTGCTGTTGTAGACGGCCATCGCTCTTCTCCTAGATCTATCAACAGTGGTGTTCCTCAGGGTTCTGTCCTATCACCAACTCTCTTCCTTTTATTCATCAATGACCTTCTAAGCTGTACCTCTAACCCTATCCACTCATACACTGATGATTCCACCCTTCACCTTTCCTTTCGGTTCCTGCAACGTCCGTCTCAGCAGTTACTTCAGCAAACATGGGATGAGGCTATGGCACACCTAATGTCTGACTTGGCTCGTATCTTTGACTGGGGTAAAAATAATCTTGTTGTTTTTAATGCATCAGAGACTCAATTCTTACACCTATCTTCCAGAGGAGTATCCACTGATGTTTCATAATGAACAGCTCGCTCCTGCATCATCCTTAAACATGCTTGGGGTTTCATTCACTAGGAATTTATCTTGGAAGGAACATATTACATTTCTTGTGAAATCTGCTTCCAAGAGATTAGGTGTGCTAAGCCAACTCCGAACCTTCTTTACCCCTGCACAGTTGTTGACCTTGTACACGGGTTTTATTCACCCCTGTTTAGAGTACAACTATCATGTGTGGGGAGGCTCCCCACATGCAGCCCTTCTCAACAGGGTGGAGTCAAAGGCTTTTCGTCTCATTAACTCTCCTCCTCTTACTGGCTCTCTTCAACCACTGTCTCTTTGCCGTACTGTTGCATCTTTATCTTTTCTGTCGCTACTTCAATGGCTACTGTTCCTCTGAACTGTCTGCTTGCATCCCTCCACCTCTACGACGGGCACGTAGCACCTGTCTAGCAACAACCTCTCATCCCTTTACTATCCAACTCTCTAATGCAAGAGTTAACCGTTATTCCTAGTCCTTCATTTATGCAACCGGTCAACTCTGGAACTGTCTTCCTCTGTCTGTATTTCCTACTTCCTATGATCTCCAGTCCTTCAAACACAGTGTGTCTAGGCATCTTGAAATGAACAATGGATCTTGAATTTGGCTCTCTTTTTGCATTGTTTTTGTTTGTTCTTAGAAGGAACAGTTTGCGGGCCCACAGCCTTTGGTTCCTTTTTCCTTGCATAAAAAAAAATAAAAAATAAAAAAATAATGGAAGAAACTTATTCAGTGTACTAAGAAGTGGATTTCGTTTCCCAATTTTTCAGCTGGAGCCCAGGTTAGTTTTTTTTTTTTTTTTTTTTTTGTGTCCGACTCTGGGCATAGGCTTTTACAACCTGCTATCAAGGCCCAGTCGTCCTCCTACATACCATACACCTCTACATGTCACCACTTCGGCGCTTAACACCCACCATCCATATTGAATACATGCTAGGGCTGTCTCATACAGGACTGGTGTATTGGTATTAGCGGGGTTATTTTTACGACATGTCGGCGGGTCTTCTGGTAGATCAGTAAAGCCTGATTTAATGAAATTCAAATCCTTAAACTGTTCCCTGCACCAGCGAGGATTCGAACCTGGGTCCCACGGGACTGCAAGCCAAATCTCTACCGATCGAGCTACCGCCTAGGTTAGGTTGGGATAGGTTAAATTATTACTATTAGGTACTTAAGTAAGGTTAGGTTAGGTTAGGTTATCAGTCGCCTTACCAAACTCCACCCTACCACCCTTGTGATCGAGTTGTGAGCAGGAGGTGTGGGAGGGGGGGCAGACTAACGCTTGTTTACACGTGCCTCGCTCGCTAGCAACCGGATGCTTCCTGTTTAAACTGGAGCTATCATACAAGTAATTCTATGTTTTACTGTACCAATGAACCATTCAGTCACACCCCGGATATACCGAAGGCTGGATAATCCGAGCCTGGATAATCGAGCTTTCACTGTATTGGTTTTTACACATATGTACGGATATTTCTTTATTTATACTTTTATTCAAATACTCCCAGTGGTCACCAGCAAAGGTATTAAAAGAAAAAAATAAGATTTTCATCAGACATTGCTGTTCCTATGGACAGAAGATCGCAGGTGGCAAAGGAACAAATTCGACAAAGAATCTATGATTTATCTCTCAGCTCATATATGCTGAAACGTTTCACTGCCTGAGAAGCAAATAATAGTTAATATATGTCTAAAGTATTATTATTTACAGATTATATGCGTAAAACTGCTTATATTTCACCAGTACCAACCATTATAACCATTGCTAGAATCTGTTATGTATGAGGTAAATAACGAATAGTGTGACTGAGTAGCTATATTAATATTCGTCTTTATGTGAAATAACACCATTTCAAAGTCATGGATATTGCTGTCAAGTTAAATTAACAGATTTATCTGCTGTACAAAGATGGAGAAAATGGTCTTGGCTCCAGACCTGCATGGTGCCTGGTGTACGAGCGTTTGTCAACAGACTTGTAAACATTCACATTCAATGTGACATACTTTATATGTGCCGTGACTGACTGCGAGTCGGATTCAAGAAAGACAATGACAAGAAAGAAGGACGCAAGCTATGTCAGAGGCTGGGCCAAGTTCCCATCTGCCAAAACAGAACCAGTAAGAAGAAAAGTGTGAGAAGAGAAGGTGAAGGACTCAGGAGGGAAGTGGGATAGAAAGCCACTCGTACCGCAGGAAGCAACTATCTGGTGAAACACCTTTTTTTTTTAAATACTTTTGCTGGTGACCACTGAGAGTATTTGAATTAAAGTATAAATCGAGTAATGTTCGTGCGTATGTGTAAAATCGATAAATCTTCAACCGTTGACGTATATAACCAACACCTTTCAATCATCACAAAGTATTTTGTGACCTCATTATTAGGCACCAAACACACCTTAAATGAATGAGAAAAATTTGTACATAATATTTTATTGGAAAAACACCCGTAAGTGAGCATTATGCATTGTACACAAAATAAAGTCTGAAATTAAAAATTCTAACAGTATGTAGTACCTGTACCTTGTTTTGGCCTTAGTGCGGCATCTCCTATTGAAACTTGCTCCTGATGTACCAGTACCTACAAACAATGCATTCACTTCTTTAACAAAAGAAGTATCCTTAAACAAACAAACCAAATGAAATACGACACAAGTCTTTTCTGCTCAGCTGACAGGCGCATGAAGACTACGGTACTTCGTTGCCATCACTAATTATGCACTCTCACTGACCTCTAAATACCTCCACAGTAATAATACATAAAAAAAAGTAACACTGATACATACACACTAAACAAAATGCAGATTACAATGTGTTATAACCAAAGTTAAGTATAGCGAGGTTGTTTGGGAACAAGGCATACAGCTGTCTCTATACTCTTCTCTCAAAAATACTCCCTCACTGACAGCGCTGTCTGCCTCGCATCATCAAAAGTTAACAAAGCATTCTTAACTGCTCACAATTCACTAAAAACAGTCATTCATCTCAAAACATATCAAGTACTGTGTAGTGAAAACATCCCTTGCTATCCTGACTCCCACCTGCTATGGTGTGTGCACACACACACACACACACACACAACACATTATAAAGAGCTACCACTGTATGGTATGTGAAAGCTCTTTAAAAAGTGCAAGAAAAATGCAGCCCTAATACAGCCATTATCAGCAACCAAATCCTTCTCTGACGGATGCGCAAGGGCACTGTTGAGGATCAGAAGAGCCTTCATGTGGCCGCGAGGGATACCAAGCTCCTCCGTTCGATAACAACCTCCTTGACAAAGTGTCTGTGTAACCAATCTCTGGAGATCTTTGTAGGAAACCTGGCCTTCAGTGAATGGTACCACACAACAGGCACGCTATCCATCAACCCACAGAGACAATGAGGCTGTTTTGCACATCCAACAATAACGGGTTTGAGGCGGTGCATCCCGTTAGCACTGGCACAT
>JAGKTI010036341.1:0-11089 GCA_018397915.1 Birgus latro
ATGATCATTTCTCACATCTTATGCACTAAAATATGGGATACAAAGCATCAAATAAATAAACTGTTACCAGAAAAAAAGTTAGGTATGGCAAAGGTGTTCACTGTTCACCAACAGCAACAGTCATTCTTGACCCTAACCTAACCTAACCTAAATCAGAAAACCACCTACCTACCTCCCTACTGGACATGCATAGCACTTATTTAAGACCTCATTCACATAAATAATGGGCACAAAGCATGAATTAATCGAATTAAAAAAAAAATATATATGATTCTGAGGTGAGTAAGGCAGGGGTGTTCGTCAGCTGACTACATAATAAACGTAAGGAAGAGACATGATTATTACCGAGAAAATCACCTTTTTCACAGCATATGCACTCAAATATGGGACACAAGGCATGAAGAAAATAAAATGTAACCAGAAAAATTATGATTTAGAGGTGTGTAGAGCAAAAATGTTCACCAGTTGACTAGATAGTGAATGTATGCAAGAGACATGGTAATGACTGAGAAAATCATCTCTTTCACAGCCTGTGCACTCAAATATGGGACACAAAGCATGAAGTAAATAAAATGTAACCAGAGAATGAGGATTTAGAAGTGATTATGGAAAATATTTAGCAGTTGACAATGTTTACTTACATGTCCATGATTGTTGTTTAGGTTTTTGCAGTGGTCATAATTGCTCTCGAAGCATGTCCAGTAATCCAGTGTTTAACTACACTTAATCCTCAGCACTGTGACTTATGGTTATTTAAACAATAATGAAAAGATACTGCAAACGATCGGACAGCCATCCACTGTTCACGGGAGTTGAGACAGAACGAGGAGAAGGGGAACTGCGCGGGAAGGGAGCTGGTCGGTGCGCGCTGGAAATTCAAACTGACGCGGTCATTTTTTCTCTCTCTCAATTTTTGGGCATTCTGGGGTTTTGGCCATCAGCCTATGATGTCCGAATAGTGAGGTCACCGGATAGAGGTCGTCCGAATAGTAGAGAGATTACTGTAATAGTATTATTTGTGGTGGTTGTAATACCCATATTTCTAGTCACAGAGCAGTGCCAGAATCGAGTGAATGAAAGCCAAACATACATCTGTGTGTGTGTGTGTGTGTGTGTGTGTATTTACCAAGTTGTGATATACAGGAAATGAGCTACACTCGTGGGGTCCTGTCTCTACTTCTCAGTAAGTCAAATTTTGCTTCGAACTCGTTTAAGTTTTTTGACTGGATGATCTCTTTGTCCAGGCTATTCCACAGGTGTATGCATCTATAAGGAAAACTATATCTTGATATCCTTCAAGCAGCTTGGCTTCTTCAGTTTCATTCCATGTCCTCTTGTTACTCTTGCATTCCATACAAACAGATCTTCTCTGTCAATTTTACCTACTCACATCATGGTCCTGGACACAGCAATCATGTCACCCCTCTCTCCTTTCCTCTAAAGAAGGCAGAGCCAGCTTGTCCAGCCTCCCTCTGTATGACAGATCTTCCAGGCTGGGGACCATCTTGGTTGCTGTTCTCTGTATTCTTTCAATCTTGTTTATATCTTTATTTTTGTGTGGGGACCACACTATTGCTGCATATTCTAACCTGGGGCAGATCATTGCCTCTATCAATTTTTTCATGACCTCCTCATCCATATAATGAAATGCTACTCTTATGTTAGTCAAGAGTTTATATGTCTCTCTAACTGTCTTTTTAATGTATTTTTCATTTTCGTTTTCATTTTTGAAGGCTCCAACATGCTTGCATGTGTCGGCCTTGGTCACCTAATGGCGGCTCTCCACGCTGCTCGATCTCTGGCAGCCTCCCTATTCAGTCCCTTAACCCTTAAGTCACATTTAATGACCTCGTCCCATGTCTTTCTCGGTCTACCCCTCCGAACCCCTCCCCCAATATTAACACTTCTCACCCTCTGCACCCAATTATCATCCCCCATCCTCTCCACATGTCCAAACCACCTCAGCCTACCTCTCCTCATCACAACACCAATACACTCCAGTCCCATCCTACCTCTCAACTCTTCTATCGTAAGCCCAGCCCCCCCAGGCCTTGCACGCAGGGACGCACTGCACATCCACCTAATCATTGTCATTTCTGTACGTTTGAACCTGCGAATATCTTCTTCCTTTACTGCCCAGGTCTCACTACCATACAGCATCACACTCCTAACACATGCTGCATACAAAGACCCCTTAGCACGTAATCAGAGTCCTCTCAATGTCAGGAGAGGCAACAGCTCCCTGAACTTCTTCCAACCACTTCTCACTCTAGCAACCGAGCTAACTCCAGCCCCACCTCCGGCACATAACATGTCTCCCAGATAACAAAACTCCTCCACACACTCAAGAGACTCACCTGCAAATTCAACCCTCTCATGCCTAACAATCTCCACCTGCTCTCCCCGACACACCGCACACATGAAATCAGCATTATCTTGCAGTCTACCTCTAATACCACTACATCTCTTGTGCACCCATCTATCACGAACACTGCACAAGATGGAATTACTTCCCACACCCATGTGGCAAACTGCACATGGCCACTCTCCCTCTCCTCTGATTGTACCGCCACCAACCCTAGATATCATCACTTTTGTTTTATCTGCATTTACCCTTAAGCCCTTGTGCCCCATACCATCTCTCCACTTCTTAAATCTTTCCTCAGCCTCCCCTTCATTCTCAGCAATCAACACCAAATCATCAGCATACAACATCTCCCATGGGAGTCCCTCTCTGAAGTCACGTGAGAGGGCTTCAAGCACCATGATAAACAACAAGGGACTCAAAACTGACCCCTGATGCACACCAACATTCACGGGAAACTCATCACTCAAAGCTCCATTCACCCTTACCTGAGTGTGAGCACCCACGTACATGGCCATAACCACCCTAACCAGCCACTCTTCCAACCCCAGCTTTCTCATTGCCCACTTCACCACCTCTCTAGGGACTCTGTCAAAGGCCTTTTCCAAATCAACAAAAACAAAATACAATTCCCTTTTCTTGCCAATATATTTTTCCTGAAGCTGTCGAACAATGAATATGGCATCAGTGGTCCCCCTGCCTGGCATAAACCCAAACTGCATCTCATTGATATTCACTCTTTCTCTAATCATACCTTCTAGAACTCTCTCCATTACTTTCATTATCTGATCTAAGAGCTTTATACCTCTGTAATTTCCCCTTTCCAGGGCATCACCCTTCCCTTTGTACACATTTACAATTACACTCTTCAGCCAATCATCTGGGACAACACACTCATATATAATCATATTTATCAGGTCAGTGACTAACCTCACCCCAATATCTCCTGAGGCCTTCAACATTTCGGCAGTCAACCCAGACACACCTGCCGCCTTCCCCACCCGCATCCTGCCTATTGCCTCACTCACAGTAGCAGCGTCAATCAAAGGCCAAGGCCCAAACACTGGATCAGCTGGCTCCAAACCTTCCCTATCCCAATCAAACTCCTCATTCAACAACCGGCTATAATGCTCTCTCCATGCATCTTTAATATCCTCACTGTTCACCACTACCCTTCCTTCATCATTCTTCACACACTGCTCGCCTACAATGTCCCGATTATCTCTCTTCATCTGATTTGCCACCCTAAAAACCATATTTTTCCTTCCTTCATGATTTAGATTATCAAGTAAAAGTCTCTGTGACTCAGACTTCGCCCTGTATACCTCTCTTCTAGCCCTGCGCTTGGCAGCCAAGTACTCCTCCCTGTTACCACCCTTCTTCCATTCCCGAAAAAGCCTTCTTTTCTCCTTAACTGCAGCTTCAACACCCTCATCCCACCACCAAGTCACTTTATGTCTTGGTGGGCCCCCTGTCCAACCGCACACTGCATCGGTAACTCTCAAGAGGCTGTTCTTAAGGGCTCTATACTGTTCATGAACGTTCATTACTGTTCATTTCAGGTGACAAAATATCCTGGACCAGTACTCCCAAATCTTTCTCTTCTCTAGCTTTTGTGATTGGTTCATTATCCATCAAATAGTTCAGTGATGGCCTCTTGGTACTTTTACCCACTTCCAATATTGTACATTTTTTGGCATTGAATTTTATTTCCCACATCTGGCTCCATTCATGTATCCTATCCAGATCCTCCTGCAGCATTTCACAGTCTTCCTCAACTTCTACTTTCGTCAAGATCTTTGCATTATCAGCAAACAGACTTGCATAACTTTTCATTCCATTTACCATACCATTTACGTAAATCAGGAACATTACTTGTGCTAACACCGAGTCGTGTGGGACTCCACTTGTTACTTCCCTCCAACCAGACACCCTGTCTTTTATTACTGTCCTCATTTGTCTCTCTCTCAAAAAGTCTCTCATCCACTTCAGGAGGTTTCTCTTCAGTCCTCCTATATGCTCCAATTTCCACAATAGTCGCTTATGGGGTACCTTGTCGAAGGCCTTCTCCAAATCTACATATATACAATCCACCCAACCATCTCTCCATCAATCGCTCTTGAATAAAAGCTCAACAAGTTGGAAACACATGACCTTCCACTTCTGAATCCAATCTGACTTTCAGCCAAAATATTCATCCCTTTCAGATATTTTATCCATCTATCTTTCAGGATTCTCTAGCATAATACTGCGACCATGCTGGTCATGGGCACTAATTCAGGGATTCTTCCTTATTTCCTCCCTTATAAATTGGTACCACATTTGCTCACTTCCATTCCCAAGGCACTTTACCCTCTTCCAAAGAACACACAATTAAACTGTGAATCTTATCTGCCAGTTGTTCTCTGCATTCCTTCAGTACCCAATCAGAGATTCCATCCGGTTGTGGGGCTTTCCTTACATCTTGAGTTTTCAGTAATTTATACACTTCCTGCACTTCCACTTTCATTTCTATTATCACTACATTTCTTGTTACTCCTTCCCCCTCTACAAAATCCCTTTCTTTAGTGAAAACCGATTGGAAACATTTGTTCATTATTTCAGCTTGCATAGCCGCATCTTTAAAGACCTCTCCTACTTTCAGTTTGGTGATTCCTTCCATTTGTTTCAATTTGCCATTGACAAATCTATAAAACAATTTGGGTTCATCCTTACATTTGTCAATTATACCTTTTTCAAAGTTCCTTTCTTCCTCTCTACGAATTCTTGTATATTCATTTCTAGTTCTTTTATATTCTTCCTTTGTTCTGTTATTACCTCTCTTTCTCCAGTTGTTCCATGCCATGTCTCTCTTTTTATGCTATCCTACACCTTCTATTAAACCACTCCTTTTTCCTGTTTTCTTTCCCACTTACTCTTGGCACATATCTCCCAAATTACAGAGCTCTAGAAAGATATCCCACTTCCTCTGAATCTCTCTTGTTTCTCTGAATTTTTTCCAGTCCATATTTTCAAAAAATTTTCTCAATCCTGTAAAGTTTGCTTTCCCAAAGTTGTATCTTCCCTGCCTATAAAGCTCATCTCTTGGCACCACATTCCCTATTATCATCTGGAACTCAATGACCACATGATCACTTTTTCCTATAGTACACAGATATTTCAAAGCTTCAATTATGTCAGGTTCTTTGGTTAACAGTAAATCTAATCTTGCTGATGTGTCGTTACCCTGGAATCGTGTCTCTTCTTTGACCCACTGTGTCATTACATTAATTATTGCTATATATAACAATATAGTGCCCCACGAATCTTCACTGTCTCCTAAGTCCCATTCCTCCCAGTTCAATTCTTTACAACTAAAATCACTCATTAGAATTATATTGTTGCTTTTCTCAATCACTTTCTGTAGATAATTAACCATGTCTAATAACATCTCCTGGTAATCATCGTCATTGCATGGTCTTGTCTTAGGGGGAATATATACTACTGCCATCTCTCTCTTGCCATTCTCTCCAGTTTCTAGTTTCGAATTTATCACTTCAGTACTACCCTCTCCCATTTCCACAGTATCCACATTTATGTTGTTCTTCAATGCTATCATCACTCCTCCTCCCATTTTTTCTTTTCTGTCTCTTCTCCACATTTTGTATTTACCATCTCTCATATGGATATCAATATCCTCTCTTAACTTGGTCTCTACAAAGCACATAACATCTGGTTTATGTACCCTCAAGAAATTGTTGATTTCTAATCTTGCCGATATTAAACCATCAACATTAGTATGGACCACTTTCAAACTTTTGTTGTTGTTTTTTATTCCCTCTTCTCTCCCTCTCTCCATCGGTACCACTTCCTCAATTTCTGATCCATAACTCTCCAATAAAACACTGTCTTCTCTTCCTCCATTCTCTGTTTGTTTTTTTGCCTTTGCTTCCTTTACTAACTCCTTTATTTTAGCTCTCTCTTCCTCATTTGCATCTCTCCTTATCTAAACATTTTTGAACCCCTCTTTGTCTAATAATTTCCATGTTCTGTTGATGATTTCATTTACCATTAACTGGGACTTAAACTTTACCTTAAGTGGCCTCGTCCCTCCTTCCTCGTACTTTCCTAACCTAAACACTTCTTCAATCTCTTCTCGAGCTTCATTATTACCTTCCATAACTACTGATATTATCTCTTTAACTTTACTCAGTTCTTCTCTTTCTCTTTCTGATCTTACTGTCATCTGTTTTTCTTTCACTCCTGAAATTACTACACATTTTTTCTTATCTGATACATCCCTGACTGAAGATTCTCACCTTCTCAGTACCCTAACCACTTCCTTCTTCACCTTTTCCTTGCTTTGTTGTTCTGTTATCTCTTTCAAATTTACAGTTCCTTCCCCCTGAATTTTCTTCCACCCCTTGTGCTGACCTTGATTTCCTTAATGTGCTCATCTTGCATCCTTGATTTTGATTCATACTCATCTACTTTACTTTTCATCCTGTCCCTTTCTTCTTCCAACCTCTTATTTTCCCTCTTGAGCTGTTCATTTGAGGCAGATTCTATCTATCTATCTATTGCCAGACGCCTCAATCCCGAACGGGGTGGCCACAAACAAATCGCCTCCATGTCACTCTGTCCCCTGCCATTTCACTACCACGCTCCCAACTCACACCCCCCTCTCTCATATACCTCTCCACTCCATCCCTCCATCTCATCCTCGGCCTCCCCCTCCCTCTCGCCCCCTCCACCTCACTCACATACACTCTCCTCGTCAATCTTTCACTCTCCATCCTCTCCACATGCCCAAACCACCTTAACGTGTTTCTCCTAACGCTTCCCATCACGTCCTCAAGCACACCACAACGCTCCTTCACTTCCTCATTTGTTAGTCTGTCTCTCCATGTGACTCCACATGCTCCTCTCAAATAACTCATTTCCACTGCTCTCACTCTTGACTTCTGTCCTTCCAACAGGGTCCAAGCTTCACTTCCATATGTCAGAGTTGGTATCACAATACTGTCATGTAACAACTTTTTCACTTCCATGCTCACCTCCCTGTTTCTTATCACTGCTTTCAACGAACCAGCAACCTTCCTTCCCTGCTGTACCCTTTCGAGCACTTCACCCTCCAGACTACCATCCTTACTCATCACACTGCCCAAGTACTTAAATTCACTCACATTCTCCATTTCCTTCCCATCCAATCTCACTGTACACTCACTGGCTTCACTTCTCTCGAAGACCATCACTTTACTCTTCCCCACATTCACCTTTAGATTCCGTTTCTTACACACTCTCCCAAACTCATCTACCAAGCCTTGCAGCTCCCCTTCGTCTTCACTCAACAACACAGTATCATCTGCAAACAACAGTACAGGTAGTTTCCAAACACTGCCCTCTCTCACTAGGGCCGCTCCAACATCCACTGCCCGACCTTGTATCTCTTTTATAACCCCATCCATATACTCACTTTTAATTCTGTAACTTCTCTTGCTTGCTCAACACTGCGTGTGCAAACATTTTCCAGTTTATTCTGCAGTACTTTTATGTCTTTCTCCTGCTCTAAGGTCAGTTCCTGCAACTCTCTAATTACTGCCCATACCTTTTTTAACTCCTGGACAATCCTCTCTGTCATTTTCTTCACTCCTGCTCTTCTTGTTTGGTTCAGCTTTGTACTTCCTTTACCCATATCTTCATCGCAGAAGCCCATGAAATCCCCTTCACCAGATGTAAACAATGAACGGTCCCTCTCTGCCGTGATGCAACCGTATGGAAACTATGTACTTCCACTGTATCTTGTACTCTTTATGACCGAAACCTGCACTCCCCCCCCCCCCCCCCCCCAAACCCTCCCCCCCCCCCCCCCCCCCCAATGTCCAACGGGACCACCACTCACGCACTCATTCACATAATCACAATAGGCTGGTCTCCTTTTCGACGCTGACTTGGCGATTATTTCCCTACGATCCACAAGCAGCTTCGTCTCTTTTGGCGACCTGTGTGTGTGTGTGTGTACTTACCTATCTGTAGTATTTACCTATTTGTAGTATACAGGAATTGAGCTAAGCTCGTGTTGTCCCATCTCCATATCTACATTAATCTAATCTAGTTTTAAATACATGAATGTTTTTCGCCTGCACCACCTCTTCGTCTAAGTCATTCCAAATACTTATGCTTCTATTTGGGAAACTGAACCTTTCAGATCATTAAGACATCTACTTTTCCTCAACTTGAAGCCACGACCTCTTGTTCTTCCATCATCCACCACAAAAAGATCCTCTCTATCCACCCTTTCCAATTCTCTTACATTTCTAAATATCGTGATCAAGTCACCTCTTTCCCTTCTCTCGCGCAGTGTTGGTAACTTCAGTTTTTCCAATCTCTCCTCGTAGGTGAGTTCCCTTAAATGTGGTATCATCTTCGTTGCCATCCGTTGAACCCTTTCTAGTTTATCAATATGCTTCTTCAAATGAGGTGACCATACCACCGCCGCATACTCTAGTCTTGGTCTTATCATGGTCACTATCAACTCCCTCAACATTTCCTCATCCATATAATTAAAAGCCACTCTCATGTTGGTCAGTATTCCATAAGTTCCTCCAATAATTTTGTTTATATGCTTTTCTGGTGACAAGTCATCCCAAATAATCACTCCCAAGTCTTTCTCATCCTTTCTTTTACTAATCATCTCATTGCCCATTTTATATGTCCAGTGTGGTCTTCTTTCATTTATACCCATTTCTAATACATGACACTTCTTGGCATTAAAGTCCATTTTCCAAGTCTGGCTCCAGCTGTGTAGTTTGTCCAAGTCCTCTTGCAGTTCTTTACAACTATCAATACATTTAATATGTTTCATAATTTTAGCATCATCTGCAAACATACTCATGTAACTATTCAAACCCTCTGGCAAATCATTTACATATATCAGAAACATTACTGGGGCCAGGACAGAGCCCTGGGGTACTCCACTAGTCACATTTCTCCTTTGTGATACCTTGTCTCTTATTACTGTTCTCATCTGCCTTCCTATCAAATAATCTCCCATCCACTTTAATAGTTTCCCATGCACCCCTCCAAATGTCCTCAACTTCCACAGTAGTCTCTTATAGGGTACCCTGTCAAATGCTTTCTTAAGATCCAGATAGACACAGTCTGCCCATCCCTTTCTCTCCTGTACGACATCTGTTACCCTACTGTAGAAATTTAATAGGTTAGTAACAGATCTTCCTTCCCTAAAACCAAACTGTCTTGGAGTTATCACTTCATTTTCTTCTAAATACTTTATCCATCTTTTTCTAATAACTTTCTCACAGATTTTACAAACAATACTAGTAAGTGACACAGGTCTATAATTAAGTGGATCCTCTCTATCTCCTCCCTTAAAAGATTGGCACAATACTTGCTCTTTTCCAATCTTTAGGTAACTGTCCATTTTCAAGCAAGGTCTTGATGATGACATAAACTGGCCACACTACCTGGTCGGCACATTCCTTCAGGATCCATCCAGCCACACCATCTGGTCCCATTGCTTTTCTCACATCCAAATCCTTCATCATCTGTAGCACCTCATTCATGTCAACTGTAATTTCAACCATTCTCATCAGCCTGGGTTCCATTTCAGGCTCCCTAAATTCGTCCTCCAATACATAAACTGACTGCAGCTTGTTGTTCATTATTTCACACAAGTCTTCCTCTCTTTCGTATGTTTCATCTCCATCTCTCAGTCGTATTATACTGTCCTTAACTTTCATTTTGCCATTGACAAACCTATAAAATAGTTTCGGCTCTTTTTTACAGTTAGATACAATATCTTTTTCGTATTTCCTTTCCTCTTCTCTCCGTACCCTTACATATTCATTTCTAACCTGCTTGTACTCCTCCCAAGCTCTTTCACTATACCTTCTTCTCACTTTATTCCATGCTTTTTTTCTTGCCTCTTGTGCCATCATCTGTTGTTAAACCATTCTTTCTTCCTTTCCATAGCTGCAGAAAATTTTGGGATTAGTAACTCCTGTTTTATATACTTCTATCAAAAACTCATATTTCTCATCAACATTTGTGATCATATTCATTTTACTCCATTCTACATTTTGGAAAAAGTTCCTCAGGGAAGCAAAGTCTGCCTTCCCATAATTGTATCTATTTTCTCTGTGTTTTTCATCTCTTTCTCCTTCTCTCACTCCTACCATGTCCATCTCAATTACCAGATGATCACTTTTACCAAAGTGGCAATGGTAGGTTATGTTTCTCACATCATTTGGGTCCTTTGTGAATACTAGGTCGAGCCTGGATGGTTCATCAACACCCCTAATTCTTGTGTTTTCTTTGATCAACTGGGTTAACATGTTTTCCATCATCAATTCCATTAATTTATTTCCCCATGATTCTTCATTGTTCCCAGCATCCATACTTTCCCAATCAACTTCTCTACAGTTAAAATCTCCCATTAATATTATTCTATTTCTTCGTTCAATTAACATTTTTAGCCTAATAATGGATTCTCTTATTAACTGTTCATAATCTTCCTTTGTCCATGCCCTAGTTTTGGGGGGCATATAAAAAACTATTACCTCCATTTTTTTCTCCATAACTGTCCTCTATTACAACTCCCAAAAGTTCAGCCTTGGTATTTTCAATTTCTATATTCTTTACTCTTAGGTCATTACGGGTTAATATCCACTATACCTCCTGTGTGTGTGTGTGTGTGTGTATTTACCTAATTGTATTTACCTAATT
>JAGKTI010036342.1:0-11088 GCA_018397915.1 Birgus latro
AAAAATATCTTTAGTCATCCTGGAATAGTAATGATTGCTGGTCGAAAACGGATTTTTAATACTAACCTACTTGATCTTTGTTCAGTGACATCGTACTTGATACTCTAGGTGCAATTTTTACCAGGAACCATGGCTCCGTGAGAACCAGACACAAAATTTTTATCGTCGTCATGAAATCGAGGTCATTTCTAGTCGGCAAAGGAGATTTCATGGTAACCTACCTTGTTTTTCCTGCACCGACCCCTACCCTGATATGATTGGTTCCTACTTCAACATTACGAACAAAGAATCGCAGAAAACGGGAGATGAATATTTATAGTCATCCTGGAATAAAGTTGATTTCTTACTGTAAATGGACTTTTAATGATACCCTACTTGATCCATCTTCATTGACACCTTACCTGATACTTCAGGTGCGATTTTTACCACGAACCATGGCTCCGTGAAAACTACACAAAATATTTTTAGTCATCCTGAAAGTGGGCTCATTTTTAGCCGAAAATGGATTTTTAATAATAAATTACTTTACCTATCCACTAGTGACATCTTACGCGAACCTTCTGGAGTGTTTTTCATCCAGATAATGCACTGCAAAAAAAACGGAACACGAATATATATAGTCATTCTGATATCTGAATGACTTGTGCCTGAAATCAAACTATTCATAAGAACATACTTGATCTTTCATCAATGACACCTTACCTGATTCCTCAGGTGCGATTATTACTACGATGTATGACTCCGTGAAAACAAGAGAGAAAGTATTTATAGTCATCCTGAAATCGGGTTCATCTCTATTCAGCAACGGAGATGGCATGGTAAACTACCTTGTATTTCTTTCACTGACACGTACTCTGATATGCTTGGTGCGTTTCTCACTACGAACAAATAATCGCAGAAAACTGAACAAATAGGTTTATAGTCATCCTGGAATCAGGTTGATTTCTAATTGTAACTTGATATTTTGTAATAACCTACTGGATTTTCCTTCAGTGACACCTTATCTGATACGTCAGGTGCGATGTTTACCACGAACGATGCATTAGAAAACCACACAAAATATTTTAGTGATCCTGAAATCGGGTTCATTTCTAGTCGAAAAAGAATTTTTAATAAACAGTTACATTATCGTTCCACCAATAACACTTTACCTGAAATATCGGGAGCGTTTATCACCAAGGAATTGCATTGCAAAGACGGAATAATATCTGTAGTCATCCTGGAATCGTAATAATTGCTGACTGAAAACGAAATTTTCATAATAATCTACTTGATCTTTGTTCAGTAACACCTTAGCTCATACTTCAGGTGCGATTTATACCAGGATCCACCGCTCCATGTGAACTAGACACAAAATATTTATAGTCATCATGAAATCGGGTTCATTTCTAGTCGGCAACGAAGATTTCATGATAGACTAATTCGTCTTCCCTGCATAGACACCTAACCTGATCATTGCAGGCCTAGACACCGTCCAGTGTGGAACTCTGCCAGTATTTCTCAAACTTAGTCTCCAGTATAGAGAAAGCTCTTTTTGCTGTTTTACCTCTTTTTGCCTTTTGGGGACTTTGTCTCTGGCACTGAGGGAAAATTACCTGAGCTCTTCCTTGTCTGGTCTTAGTCACAGGGGCAGAGTGCCTTGACTCGTGTGACTGTGTGTGTGTGTGTGTGTGTGTGTGTGTGTGTGTGTGTTTTTTTTTTTTTTTTTTTTTTTCACGGCTAGCCGTTAGTGTCTCCCAACGTGGTACGACGCCGAACCCTGAAGGGGTGCCGTTAGGGCATTTCCATGAAGGGGGGCCTTTAGGGCCTGGTTATAGGAAGCGTTGGGAGCGGCTCTTCTGTTAGGGTTAGGACACGTCCCTCACGGGGCAGTAGCGGGTCTCCTACGTCGCCCTTTAGAGGGTGGGGAGGTTAGGTCCCCGCTACTGTAGGGCCTTTTTTTCTGCCGTGCTGTGTGTGTGTGTGTGTCTGTGAGTGTGTCAGTGCACCTGTGCCAGCGCCTATGCAATGAAGGGAGCGGGCACCCCTAGGCCCCCTGGGCCTGCTCAGCCACCTTCCCCTTCTTCTCGGCCCTCATGCTCGAAGTCTCAGGTCAGAACGAAGCGTGAGAGGCGACTTTCCTCAGGGAGTTCGCACTCCTCCCTCTGTGACTCCCCTGCTGCTCCCTCGTTCTCTGAGCCAAAGGGGACTGCTCCCCGTCCTCATTATGCTGCCTCCACTGCTTCGTCTTCGGCGCGTTCTGTCAAGATTGCCCGGGTCCATGAGGCCATGGAAGAGGCACCTCCTACGGAGATCTCTCCCCCAACTAACACTGCCACTTCTGTGAACACGGTAAAGCCATCTGCTCGACACACCAGCCCGGACACCGCCGATCGTCAGCTTGTTCGCGACGAACCGTCTCAGCTACCCCTGCAGACTACCCATGCTACTCAACAGGACACTGTCGCTGTTCATTCTTCGGCCTCAGCCGAGGGTGCCGGCGGCTTTACCATTGTCTCCGCCAAAAAGCTGCGGATTGCCACCTCCGGCATGCCCTCTGCAAGTGCCTCCTCCTCCAGGTCGCAACCCTCTGCTCTCCAGGAAAACGCCATTCCCTCTGCCGCCAGCCGACTACGCCGTCCTACTCGGACAGTAACAACATCTCGGGCCCCAGCTGTGTCAGTAAGACCCCCAGATTCCCCAATATCCAAACATCCGGCCTTCCTTATCCCACCTCACGATTCGTTTCCCACGACATACGACATCGTGATGGCACTGGAGGACGAACACCCCAGCCTCACTTACACCATTCGCGAGGGCCGGGACCTGAGCACAGTCCTCATCCCTCACGACGACACTACGCTGTCTGCACTACGACAAATCACCACCGCTGCAGGGAAACCGATCAATATCAAAGAGATCGACCCCAACCTCACCACCCGGAAGGCGACCCTTATGGGTTACCCTCTCTCCTATCCGCTGACTCCCATCCTCCGCCACCCTCAGGTGGAAGAGGCAGAACGTTGTCTGGCAAAGGGCGAACCTACAAGGCAAGTTGTGGTGACATTGAGAGGGATCATCCCACAAAAACTTCATCTGGGCAACTTTGGTACCTTTTTCCTCCGCCCCTACTCCCCAGAACCTCTCCGCTGCTTCAAGTGTCAGCGCTTCGGGCACCACCAGAACAACTGCAGTCGCCCGCCAACCTGTGCCATGTGCAGCGGCAAGCACAACACCCAACAGTGCCTCGACAAGTTCAAGGCTGGGGAACCAATCTCATCGAAATGCCCGAACTGCGGGGGTTCTCACCACGCTTGGAACAGGTCGTGCCCAGCCCGGAGAGAGAGGGTGGAGAGAGGGATCGAGAGGCAAAGGCGGTGGGTGCAGGAGCAGGAGTTCATATCCCCTGCGCCACCGGGCACGTTTATATGGGGTCAGGACAAGCCCCACATCCTCTCCAGCACTCCCCCGACCTTCACCCAAGCCGAGTTTCCTCCCCTGCCAACCACCAGCGCGACATCTGTGATGCCTCCTCGCCAACCGGCCGGCCCTTCCACCAACATTGCTCCACACATGACCCCCCTCCAGTCTCAGCCATTGCCCACGCCCTTGATGCACGACTCTGTGACTCAGACAGAGTCAGTGACGGCACCACCACCCACCCCGACAGCTTCCGCACTCCGCCCTGGACAGATTGCTGTCGACCGAGAAGCCCTACGCATTTTTGGACGGGAGCTAGGGAAGGTCATCATGGCTGTCATAGGGGCGCAACTAGGCCGCCCTCTCGATTCTGCTCCACTTGGCTTGATGGTGGACCGGCTGGCCGACGAATGGATGCAGAACTCGTACTTTGCAATAACCACCCAGCCCGACTCTCAGAGGGTTCCTCCCTCTGCCCTAGAGGAAGTGCAACCCAGGATGAGCACTCCTGCCCACGACCATACTCCGCCAGTACCCGAATCTCCGGCTTCCCTTCACCACCTATCACCGTCAGCGCAGACTCCCCTGCACAAACGGTCCAGGGAACCCAAGCATCGGCCTGCGTCCCTCAACCGCAAACAGAGGTCTGCATCAGTCACCCCCAGGGGATTACCTCGGCAACGATCTCGGTCTCCTCTACCGGCCCAGAACCTGCCAATCACGGACGACCGAGGGTCTCCTCCTCACTCATAGCCTCACGATCGCCTGGCCCACACGCAGCACCATCCTCTGCTCCTCTTCAACATGCCCCCCTTGGTGGTCTCCGTGTCATTCAATGGAATATTCTCGGTGCTAATACTAAGCGTGTCCTACTTGAGGAAGTCGCCCATCGTGATCAAGTGGACATTTTCCTCCTTCAGGAAACCCTCATTCCGAGAAACCGCTCCTTGAGCCTTAGGGGTTTTGCTTCCTTCCTCCTACCTCATGCTCGGGGTGGTCCCCGTGGGTGTGCCATACTGGTCAGGAGCCATATCCCCGCAACGGCTATTCAATCACCCCCCCACTGTGGAGAGGGGGTCGAAATACAGGGGATTTCAGTCACTTTAGCTTCCAACACCCTCAATATTTTTAACTTGCACCGCAGTCATTCAGCGGTCCTAGACCTTGCAGAACTTTTCACCCTTGCTTCTGATGAACCAACATTAATAGGCGGGGATTTCAATGCTCATCACCCGTGTCTCGGTTCCCCTGGGGCCACAAATCCTGCAGGTCGCCACGTTGCTGAGCTCATGGAGGGAGTGCCTGACATATCCCTCCTAAACGACACTCATATCCCCACTCATTTGCATGGGGGGAGATTAGACCTTACCTTCTCTTCTTCTAATGTGGCATCCTTAACACAGTGGATGATTCACCCCATCCTTGTATCTGATCATCATGCCATCCTCTGCTCAATCAACCTAGCCCTGATTCCTAGACCTATGGGCCCCCCCGCCAGGTGGAACACCAAAAAGGCCAACTGGGACCTTTTTATGTCCACTCTTGACCGCTTATTGACTTCCTCAGCCCCTTCCTCTGATATAGACGTGCATGAGCGGCAAGTCTCAACTGCTTTTCAGGCTGCTGCCGAAGTAGCCATCCCGAGAACGTCTACCACTGCGAGGTTCCATAGGGATCGATGGTTTTACTGCGATCGGGTGCGGGAACTCAATCGCCGCTTATACAGGGCAAAGAAATTATACAGGACTCAACCCACGCCCGCCAGCCTCCGCTATCTCCAGGCAGTAACAAGGCATGCCATTACAGAGAAAAATACGATCAAAGAAAACAAATGGCTTGAATGGTGTCGATCTCTTGGGGCAAACACGAGGCTGGGGCAACTTTGGCGACGCCTGAGGGCTGTCTCTCACCCCCCTCCGGTTCGCCCTCCCTCTCACCGTGACCCCCAGGGAGAGGCAGAGAGATTAGCTGCAGCGTTCGCTCAGCGCACCTTCCCCGATCAGCTCCCACCTGCTACACGTCATCGCCAAGAGGTATTACACCATGAACGTGCACCGGTCATTATCGCTGCCCAAGACTGCCCTGCCGATTCTGACCGTCTCTTCACCATTCAAGAACTTGAACGGGCTCTTAAGACCAGTTCAGACACTGCCCCAGGCTTAGACGGGATCACATACTCTATGCTTGCCCATTCTGGCCCAGCAACCAGGGATGCCTTCCTTGCCTTATTAAATCACTCTTGGGAGCTGGGGACACTCCCTGCTCAATGGAAAATGGCGGTTATTCAGCCCGTTGCAAAACCGAAAGACCCTGGCGCCTTCCGACCCATCTCTCTCCTCAGCTGCCTCTGTAAAACTGCCGAAAGGATGGTTCTGCACCGGTTACAATGGTGCACAGCCTCCCCTCATAGCCATCTCTTTGCTTTCACCAGGGGCAAAGGGGCAGCTGAATGTCTGGCCTCTTTCATGTCTGAATTGCGAGGGGGAAAAGGACTGGCCATATTCTTAGATTTGGAAAAAGCCTTTGAGCTCGCGTGCCCGGAGGCAATTCTCACTGCTCTGGCCAACAAGGGCGTCCGTGGCCGCCTCCTCCAATGGCTCGCAAATTTCTTCAATAATCGCCAGGCTGTTGTCCGTTTTCAGGGCCACATCTCCTCTACACACAGACACATCAATGGCACTCCTCAGGGCAGTGTAATCAGCCCAACCCTGTTTAACATTCTTGTTGAATGTCTGTTTCAGATAGACCTTGGCCCTGGAGTACGCCTCCTCTGTTATGCCGATGACTTGACTATTGTCATACATGGAGGGCCATATTATGCCAAAGCCCAGAAAGCCTTGTCTCGCCTTCATCGTGAGTGTGTAGAACTTGGCCTCAAGATCAATTATAACAAAACAAAAGCCTTGCCAATTGGCATTGCCACCCCTGTTGCGCAGCTCTATCTGGGTACCTCACCGATTCAATACGTCACCACTCACCAGTACCTTGGAGTGTGGCTTGATGCCAAATTTTCCTTTAGGACCGAGGTCAACTACCTACGTGAGAGAGCCAAACTGCGTCTCAGTGCGCTCCGAGCTCTAGCAGGGAAGGGCGGAGGAGCTTCATACCGTGTCCTACGTTTGTTTTACGTTCAAGCCATCCGCTCTCTCATTGATTACAGTGCCCCTGCGCTACCAACACTAGACATACCTCTGATTAGTAGGCTTGAGGTGATTCAGAATGAGGCCTTACGCATTATGACTGGCTCCCCGATGTGGACTCGCCTTTGCAACCTCCGCCTTGACTGCAATATGGAATCCCTGTACCACCGTATTCAGGCGAGGGTTGCTGGGCTTGCTACTAAACTAGCCCACAATGGATCTCCACTCCCACTTCTACCACGAATCATGGCTGCAGTCCGTTTACACCCCGACCTGCTTAACCGTAGCTGGACTCACAGAGTAGCCCATGCCATCCACACATTTGAGGTGTCTCACCATATGACACAAGACCCTGATCTGCCTGTTTCTTCCTTTCACCAGCAGCCACCGTGGTCCGCCTCACCTTTCAAATTCATCATCCCCTCTTCCTCTCCCAAAGCCTACACCCCCGTTCAGCAGCTGCGTCAAGAGGGAATACAACGTATCCACTCACTCACCTCCCCTGGAACAGTCTCATATTATACTGATGGCTCAGTTATTACGCCAAGAGCTGGAGCTGCGTTTGTCTGTGGTGATCGGACCAGTGGTGTTCGTGTCAGTGATGGCTCCTCAACCTTACAGACTGAGCTCGTTGCCATTGCTGAAGCCCTTAGGGATGCTCAGGCTGCTACGACAGCTCCACACATCCTCATTCACACTGACTCCCTATCGGCGCTTCAGACTCTTCTCAAGTCTCACCACTCTGACAATGTTCGGCTAATATCTGGCATCCTCTGCACTGCCCGCCAAATTCGCAACTCAACCCGCTTCATCACACTTCACTGGATTCCCAGTCATGTTGGCATAGCTGGTAATGAAAAGGCAGATGTCGCTGCAAGACTCGCGGCAGAGCATCCACAAGTTGATGTTCCCATCCTAATCAGCCTCTCTCATCTAAAACAGACTATTCGAAACAGATGTCCTAGCCTTAACCGGGAGGACCAAGAGTCCTGTGTTCTTCAGGGCTCTTCTTCAGCAACATGGTTTGCTATGGCCACCCAGTACGAGGCTCTTCCGTCAACTAGGTCTGTCAATAACAGAGCTCTCACTTATATCCGCCGTTTGCGCTTAGGCTACAAATGTCGTAGCCAGGTCATCCGTCCAGCTGATGACTCAACCACTAGCTGCATCCACTGCAACACGACTGCGCCATTCCCTCTCCTCCACTATCTCCTCCGCTGCCCCTCCACAGCACGCCTTCGTGTTGGTATTCCTTACCTTAATCCTGATATTCCTCGTCATCTGCCTGCTGCCCATGCATTTTCTTCACTACGCAATGCAGCTGCTTGTGTGGTTGCAACTGCCCCCTTCAGTACACTCTTGAGTGTGGTGCAAAGTGCAAATCCACCTATGTAGGCTCACCTAACCTCCGAGCTTTGAGCCCCACATCACTGACTGGGCCAAAAAAGGGCCCGGTCCTCTCTACAGGAGAGGAAATGAATTAAAATGAAAATGAACTAACCTGATATGCTTGGTTAATTTATCAATTGTAAAAACAAAGAATCGCTGAAAACGGGAGAAAAATATTTATAGTCACCCTGGAATCAGGGTGATTTCTTCTGTAGATGGACATTTAATGATATCCTACTTCATCCTTCGTCAGTTACACCTTCCTGATACTTCAGGTGCGATTTTTACCACGAACCATGAGAACCACACAAAATATTTTGTCATCCAGAAATTGGGTTATTTCTATACGATAACGGATTTTTAATAAGTAACTTTATCTATCCACTAGTGACACATTACCTGAAACTTCTGGAGCGTTATAACTCCGAAAATGCATTGCAAAAAACGGAACAAGAATATTTATAGTCATCGTGAAATCGGGATGAATTCTGACGGAAAAAAAAAATATTCATAAGAATATACTTGACCTTTAATGAATGACACCTTACCAGATACTTCAGGTGCGTTTATTACCACGAGGCATAGCTCCATGAATACCAGACAGAAAATACTTATAGTCATCCTGAAATCGGGAGATATTTCTAGTTGGGAACGGAGATTTCATGATATACTAACTTCTCTTTCCTGCACCGACACCTTCCCTCAAATGTTTGGTTCCTTTTTCAATAGTACGAACAAAGAATTGCATAAAACCCAAGAAAAATATTTATAGTCATCCTGGAAAAAGGTTTATTTCTCACTGTAAATGGACATTTAATGATACCCTACTTGATCCATCTTCAGTGACACATTACCTGGTACAAATGGCGCGATTTTTACCACGACACCTGGCTCGGCGAAAACCACACAAAATATTTATAGTCATCCTGAAATTGGGTTCGTTTCTAGTCGAGAACGGAATTTTAATAATAAATAATGCGTTCATTTCTACTTGAAAATGTGTTTTTAATTATTATCTTTAAACTAGTAACACCTTACGTGAAAGTTTTGGAGTGTTTTTAACCCCGAAAAAGCATTGCAAAACACGGAACAAGAATATTTATAGCCATCCTGATATCGAGATAATTTCTGACTGAAATCAAATTTTTCATAAGTACATACTTGATCTTTCTTCAATGACATCTTACCTGATAATTTAGGTGCGATTATTACCACGATGTATGGCTCCGTGAAAACCAGACAGAAAATATTCATAGTCATCCTGAAATTGGGTTCATTTCTAGTCGAAAAAGAATTTCTAATAATAAATTACATTATCTTTCCACCAATGACACCTTACCTGAAATACCGGGAGCGGTTTTAACCTCGAGAATGCATTGCAAACTCGGGAAAAAAATATCCGTATTCTTCCTGGAATCGTAATGATTGCTGGTTGAAAACTGATTTTTAATGCTAACCTAATTGATATTTGTTGAGTGACATCGTACCTGATACTTTAGGTGCAATTTTTACCAGGAACCATGGCTCCGTGAGAACCAGACACAAAATATTTATCGTCGTCATGAAATCGGGGTCATTTCTGGTCGGCAAAGGAGATTTCATGGTAACCTACCTTGTTTTTCCTGCACCGACACCTACCCTGATATGATTGGTTCCTACTTCAACATTACGAATAAAGAATCGCAGAAAACGGGAGAAGAATATTTATAGTCATCCTGGAATAAAGTTGATTTCTTACTGTAAATGGACTTTTAATGATACCCTACTTGATCCATCTTCATTGACACCTTACCTGATACTTCAGGAGCGATTTTTACCAAGAACCATGGCTCCGTGAAAACCACACAAAATATTTATAGTCATCCTGAAAGTGGGCTCATTTTTAGCCGAAAATGGATTTTTATTAATAAATTACTTTATCTATCCACTAGTGACATCTTACGCGAACCTTCTGGAGTGTTTTTCATCCAGATAAGGAACACGAATATTTATAGTCATTCTGATATCTGAATGACTTGTGCCTTAAATCAAGTTATTCATAATAACATACTTGATCTTCTTCAGGTGCGATTATTCCTACGATATATGGCTCCGTGAAAACAAGAGAGAAAATATTTATAGTCATCCTGAAATCGGGTTCATCTCTATTCAGCGACGGAGATGGCATGGTAAACTACCTTGTATTTCTTTCACTGACACGTACTCTGATATGCTTGGTGGATTTCTCACTACGAACAAATAATCGTAGATAACTGAACAAATAGGTTTATAGTCATCCTGGAATCAGGTTGATTTCTAATTGTAACTGGATATTTTATAATAACCTTCTGGATTTTCCTTCAGTGACACCTTATCTGATACGTCAGGTGCGATATTTACCACGAACGATGCATTAGAAAACCACACAAAATATTATAGTGATCCTGAAATCGGGTTCATTTCTAGTCGATAAAGAATTTTTATTAAACAGTTACATTATCTTTCCACCAATAACACTTTACCTGAAATATCGGGAGCGTTTATCACCAAGGAATTGCATTGCAAAGTCGGAAAATTATCTGTAGTCATCCAGGAATCGTAATAATTTCTGACTGAAAACGAAATTTTCATAATAATCTACTTGATCTTTGTTCAGTAGCACCTTAGCTCATACTTCATGTGCGGTTTATACCAGGATCCACCGCTCCGTGTGAACTAGACACAAAATATTTATAGACATCATGAAATCGGGTTCATTTCTAGTCGGCAACGAAGATTTCATGATAAACTACTTCGTCTTCCCTGCATAGACACCTAACCTGATATGCTTGGTTAATTTATCAATTGTAAAAACAAAGAATCGCTGAAAACGGGAGAAAAATATTTATAGTCACCCTGGAATCAGGGTGATTTCTTCTGTAGATGGACATTTAATGATATCCTACTTCATCCTTCGTCAGTTACACCTTCCTGATACTTCAGGTGCGATTTTTACCACGAATCATGGCTCCGAGAGAACCACAGAAAATATTTATAGTCATCCTGAAATTGGGTTCATTTCTATTTGATAACGGATTTTTAATACGTAAATTTATCTTTCCACTACTGACATCTTTCCTGAAACTACTGGAGCATTTTCACCCCGAAAATGCATTACAAAAAACGGAATAAGAATATTTAT
>JAGKTI010036343.1:0-11088 GCA_018397915.1 Birgus latro
AAGAGATCTGCTTTATCAGTAGAAGAAATAGCTACAGAGCCATCAGAGTAGAAAAGAGGAGGGAAGGATGATGAGGTAAAGTTGTTAGAAAGGTTTTTGGCAAGGTGCCAGAAGGAGCGAGAAGAGTTCGAGTTGGAGAGTTGGGAACATTTAGCACGGATAAAATTGTTTTTAGCAGAGCGAAGAACAGACTTAGCACGATTCCGGGCAGAAATATATAAAAGGTGTGATTCAGGGGTGGGTTGGCTCCGGTACCTCTTATAGGCCCTCTCCTTGTTGCGGACATTCTTCTCTGCCATTTTTTCTACTCCTGCTACTCTTGTTTGATACAATTTTGAACTTCCATTTCTCACATCTTCGTCGGAGAAACCCATAAATTCACTCGCCAGACGTAAACAAACCGCCGTCGCTTTCTTCCATGATGCAACCATATGGAAACTTTTCTATACTGTATCTTGCTCTCTTTATCCCAAAGCCCGCTTTTTTTAAAACTAATGTCCGACGGGACCACCACTCACGCACTCATTTCCATAATCACAATAGGCTGGTTTCCTTTCGCCGCTGATCCACGATTATTTCCCTGTGGTCCAGGAGGACGTCTGTCCACATCGGCGACCTGTGTGTGTGTGTGTGTGTGTATGTTACTGTGTATGAATGTATGGCCGGACAGTGCTCTGTATTTAACGATCTTTGTTCGTTAAAAGCCACAGTCTCGAGAAATTACTGAACAGCATGGTGTTCAGCTTTAACGAACTTTTGGGTTTGACATCAAGGGTCTGGTACCAATTAGTTGTTTATATCAAGGGTGCACTGTATTAGCCCATCGGCACACGAAGACGTGATTCATATTATTTGGGTTTGTCCTGGTCAGAACACAGAGACGCGAATTGCATTCTAAAGCAGAAAAATATTCACCAAAAAATTTGCGGCAAATTTTAGTGCGTCATAATAGGGCAGAGTGGTGTCCAAAGTAAGCACTTAGCAGCCTTGGGGACTGTGGCATGTGGCAGAACTATCGGTATTCCACAGTCTCTTACCATTAGCCAGGCGAAAAGGTAGTGCTCCGCCCCTTGTCCCTTTAAACTTCCTCCATTTTCCCCGTCCTGCCCGAGGCAGAAGCCACAACTGAAATATCGTTATTGCATAGTGGTTGTGAATATTTCGTGAAGTGATTTTTTCTGTGTAACTTACAGTGAAAGCTCGATTATCCAGGCTCGGATTATCCAGCCTTCGGTATATCCGGGCCGTGACTGAATGGTTCAGTGGTACAGTAAAACATAGAATTATTCGTATGATAGCTCCAGTTTAAACAGGAAGCATCCGGTTGCTAGCGAGTGAGGCACGGGTAAACGAGCGTGAGTCTGCCCCCCCACCCACACCTGCTTACAACTCAATCACAAGGGTGGTAGGCTGGAGTTTGGTGAGGCGACTGATAACCTAACCTAACCTAACCTAACCTTGCTTAAGTACCTAACCTAACTTGGGCTCCAGTTGGAAAATTGAGAAACAAAATCCACTTCTTAGTACGTTGAATAAGTTTCTTCCATCATGACAGAAACAGTCGTAGGTACGGGCTAAAGAAAGTGATGATGATAAACGAGGAAATCTTTCAGCAAGAGAAGGTAATTTACCACCTTCAAAATAGAAAAATACAGAAAACAAACCAGAGGAACATGAATTGCATTGGCAAAGTCTTTAGGCTGTATACTTAGATGAAAATTTATGGGTTTCACAATTTTAGGGGGACGAAATGGAACAAAAATGTTTGTTATTCAGAAAAAAATTACCATCTCACATATTCTCTTAAGTTAGCATTCAGTTTCACATTCTTTGTTAGATATTGCACTTCCCAACACATTTCGGACTGGCAGAGCATACAGTTATTTCTGTCTCTTTCAATTAAGTGTACGTTATGTTCATTTTGTTCGTTCTTAAGAGTATGTGTGAAAGAGAGAGTATTGATATAAACAATAATGTATTCCATGAACCCATTCATAGCTGTAAGCCTTGAACAATGCTTTACTGTACCGGTGTCAGTGACGGTGAGTTAGTGAGCTATAAAAAACTGCAAGCAATTATGGGAAGGGAACGAAGGTCACTGGTATGTTTACACAACTCTACTCTACTGTCCCAAGCAGCCAGGCGTCACATCATCTCGGATATTTTTGCCATGTTTGAATGCTAATGTAGTATGCTCCCTAATTTTGAGTAAGTTTCTATCATTATGCCAGAAACAATAGTAGGTAAGGCTTAAGGAGCGTTATGGTAATAAGAGAGGAAATCTTTCAGTGAGAGAGAGGTAATTTACCACCCTCAACATAGGCAGAAAAATGCAGAAAACAAACTAGACGAATATGAATTGAATTGGTAATGTCATTAGGCTGTATGCCTAGACAAAAATATATGGGTTTCACAATTTTAGGGGAGAAAATGGAACAAAAATGTTTATTAATCAGAAAAAAAAAAGTTTTGTCTCACGTGTTCTCGTAAGTCAGCATCCACTTCCACATTCTTTGTTCAGTGTCGTGGTTCCCAACTCATTACAGACCAACAGAGCATACAGTTATTTCTGCTCTTTACATCTGAGTGTACATTTACTGCTCATTCTTTTGTTTGCAGTTTTGTTTGTGAGACAGTACTGATACAAACAATAATGTATTCCACTCACCTATTCATAGCTGTCAGCCTTGAACAATGCTTTACTGTACTGGTGTCAGTGACAGTGAGTTAAGGAGCTATAAAAAACTGCAAAAAATTATGGAAAGGGAACGAAGGCCACTGGTATGTTTACACGACCCTGCTCTACCATCCCATTCAGCCAGGCGTCGCTTCATCTCGGATGTTTTCACTGACGTGTTTAACCCCTTAACCGTGGGTTGTCCTTTCCATGACGCTCGGGCGCAATGGATCATACCGCGGGGCGTCACTTTTGTGGTTTTGTGTTGTTTTGAATTTGCCCAGGCTTTCAGGTGGTGACTTGTATCATCTATCAGCACTGCCAGTGTCCAACAATAGTCAGAGCTGCTAATGTCATCAGTACTCTCATCCATTGTTGACAGTTTAGTCATTTTCCCCCATTCTAGACTCCCCTCCCTACCTCCCCTCCATTACCCTCTTGTGTCATCTGCTCACCCGCTCTGCACTACGTAAATCTTCCCCGGATTTTTCCACTGTTTTCATCCATTGAAATGAGCCTTATGCCCTATTCTTATACAAAATAATATATATATATATAAAAAATAAGGTAATTGATAGTTCCATACACCTGGAATTGGCTAATTATCACTTGGCAACATCCAACCTGCACTCGTTCGCTAATTTCTCCTGCTTTTTTCCCTGTATGAGCTATTCTTGTAATATAAATGTATATAAGAAAGGAAGGGAGAAGCCTGCATGATATTTATATTCAGCTGGAACTACCTAATTTATTATGTACTGTTTAGATTTCCTACGACTTATTTCTTAGTACATACATCAGCAGCTGACATTTTTAACTCTTGGCTACTGAGATACGGACATCTCAGTTCACTGCCGTCCTTCAAGCTGGAGGCACGTCGCTGTCACGCCCCTCCATTTCTTCCACTTTTGCACCCATTATAATAGGCCCTGTGACCTCTACCCCTACTAAACATGGTGTGGGAAGCGGTAAAGGACTGTAGATATATATAAGTGTAATAAAGTACTAGAAATAATAAAGTGTGAGTGTGTATATGAGTAAGAAATGACAGAATACCAGCGGCGAATTAGTGCGAGTGGGAGGCTCGTATGTGCTCGTATTTTACAGTGCTTTCACAGTTTTTTTTTTTTTGAGTATGGATTCCAAACTACTTGGAAATCATTGAATAATATTTCTAGTGTTAATATCTGGCAGTGGTATTCAATATTACGGGAAGTCGGGAAGTGTAAAGTGGAGACTTAGTTACCCAACTTCAGAAGTCTCCACAAGTCCTACGATAGTCGACGAGTGCTAAAAAAAAAAAAAAAACAGGAGAAAGCTGAATGTATGTGCCATATGCATATGTAATTATAAGATACTAGGACTATTAACTGATTTTTGGCAAATATTTTTAAAAAGTCATTTGGAGTGCGGATTTGCCCCGCGGGATGGGCATGGCGTGCCTCCGACAACCCTGCGGTTTAAGGGTTAAATGCTAATGTGACATGTACCCTAATTTTATTCTTCCACGAATCATAGCAAATCACAAGATGGGTTTAGGGGAAAAAAAAAGAAAAAAAAGAAACAGGTGCACCAGACAAGTCTTATCCCATCTGTAAGTAAAAGAAAGTGATTTTAGAACTTAGAAAAAATGGTTCCGAGGCCTGCCACGGGAGCACGCATATTTCTGAACTCACGGCCATTGAGAGGGCTAAACATATGCTTTACTGTAAGCAATAAAACCACCTTACCAAATCAGTTTATCCTGATATTCTGTTACATTTTTCTGATTATTTGTGGGTTGGCAAATAAACAATTTTTGTTAAATCTGTTTCCCCGTTGTTTTCAGCTGTTCTGGTGTGACAACTTTTGTTGTTCGTTAACGTAATGGAGGAAGGTGCTGTTCTGATCTAATTGTTTAACCCGCCGAATCCCGACCGGTTTTTTACCCAGCCTACCCCCAGATCCCGACCGATTTTTGACTTTTTATTTTCTGGCTGAAACCTTCACTTTTGGTGAGAAACATCGAAAATTCATAGTGAAATCGCGATCCTGAGGTAAAAAAATGTTGATACAGGTGTCACTCAACCTTACGTTTTCCTTCTTTTTCAGGGTACCTGGCTAAGAAAACGAACTATGGAAGGGTTAACTAATTCAAGCCACTTTAAATTGCGTATTTATTTCATTTATTTGGTACGAATTTATGTGTAGTAAAAGTCTA
This sequence comes from Birgus latro, assembly GCA_018397915.1. Taxonomy (NCBI): domain Eukaryota; kingdom Metazoa; phylum Arthropoda; class Malacostraca; order Decapoda; family Coenobitidae; genus Birgus; species Birgus latro. The sequence continues at coordinate 4,878 of JAGKTI010036343.1, forward strand.
TAATGGTTTTCACACAATAATATAGGCATTTATAACCATTGTTCACTTACCCAAAACCCCAGTATACGGCACCTTCCTTTACGACATTACCACCTCATCACTTCTGTTTGTTTCTACCTCTAGCTTCTTTGTTTCTTTGTCCTCCACCTCAGGAATCACTTTCACTGTGAATTTCGTCATTAGAGAGACCGTGGGGCAACATACCTTTACTGGCTAGGTTACTGCTAACAGGTGAATTGCCCAGTGTGGGGGGGAGGGGGGGAAGGGGGGTTAGGAGGGGCCAGGCAGTATCCTCGCTTGATAGCAGGTAGAGGAAGGTCTCCCACATATGCCTACGAAAAATCACCCGCGAATATTGAAAAATGTGCACGCATTGGGCCTTGCAATTGCATGACGTATGATGCACGTCGTTGGGTCTATCCGCGGAAAAAAATTAGCGACGTGCATCGTATGTCGATGGGACTCGGCGGGTTAACTAAACCTGGCCTAACCTAGCTTAACTGCACCTAATAATTTAACCTAACCTAACCTCCAGTTGGGAAGTTGGAAAACGAAATCCACATATGAGTACGTTGAGTTTCTTCCATTACGCTGGAAACAGTCGTAGGTACAGCTTATCGAACGTGACGATAACAACAGAGAGGAAATTTTTCAGCAAGAAAGTAATTTACCTAACTGAAAATAGAAAAAGACAGAAACAAACAGGAGACATATGCAAAGATTTGGTAAGATCTTTCTGCCAGGTAAAGTATACATTTACCAGTAAATAAATCAGTCTAACAGTACTGGTTTTTTTTTTGTTTCCACCGGATTAGTCGTGATTTCGGACTATTCAGCCACCCCTTCACACCATATAGGCCGGATAATCGGGCTATCTCTGTACTTATATTGTTCATAAAGCATTGGGGCCCGTTACCAGCCAATAGGCCGTGGCAGGCATCGTGTTTGCCATAGCGGGGTTTGCTACTCTGCATCACCCTGCCCCAAATGATGACAGTGTTTTACCTATATAATGAAGCAAGTGTTTATAGTGTGTGATAGACACAGTGTCTGGAATCACTGTGATAGTGATATGTAGTGTATGGTTTAGTGTGAAATATACATTCATAGAGAAATACATTGTGTGTATGGCTGAGTTACCGCAAACATAGCAAAAGAATGAGAGGCGTCAAATATGCCACACAGCTACATACTTGAATAAGAGTAATGTATTGCACTGTTCTCAGATAGTGATAGATTACCTATGGTTTTTGTGTGAAATATACGTATATAGTGCAGCTAGTGTTCGTAGAGAAATATATTGTGTGCATTGCCTGAGTTAGCACAGACATAGTGGAAGGATGAGAGGCGTCAATCTGCCACACAGCCAATGTATTTCACCATTCTTAGACAGTGATATATTATGTATGGTTTTGATAGATTACGTATGGTTTTGTGTGAAATATACAGTACAGTAAGACCTCACTATAACGGACTAATTGGGGCTCAGGCCAGTCCGAAATATGCAATTTTCCGATAAAAGCGACATCCGGACTTACCCCTGCTAATTCGGACTTTTTCTGATATATCAGACATTAGTCCAGATTGCATCAGTGGTTTTCACCACCATTGCAGTATTGTACTGTGTTTTACCTTCACTACATTAATCAAATGGTATAATAATACTGTATTGTGCACTGAAAAACATGTCTTTTACTTGTCTTATTGTGGTGAACATAGCTGAAGTTGTCAGGCAGTCCGGACTGCTTTCTGGCTATATCGGACTTTTTCCGATATATAGGAGTTTAGTCCGGTAGCTCCTCGAGTCCGATAAAAGCGAATTCCGGTGTACTGAAGTCCGTTATATCGAGGTTTTACTGTACATATACGTATATAGTGCAGTGAGTGTTCATAGAAAAATATATTGAATCATTTGCATAATGCTCGTCTCGTTAAAAGATGTTGCATGAAAGTGAATGAAATATAGTTTTATGTGATTTACTCGGAAACTATGAGGAGCATGAAAAATCTGAAAACACCATGAGAAAGTCCTTGAAATTCTACAAAAGCTGATGAAATAAAAACATACCATCTGCAAGAAAGCTTGTTCACTAGAGTGCCGTGAACAAAAAATCACTTACCTGTTGGTAAGTAATATTAGTTTTTGGCTATTTTCTCGAAAAAATAAAAATCGTATCAAAAAGCTGTTAGCACCATTAGAAAGCTGATGAAATTCTCTTTCTAAACATGTAATAACAATTAAAGGTATGAGGAAAAACATTTGAGCTATGATGTTGAGAACTGAGATTGACATTCCAGAATTTTTATTTACACCAGCCTAATGTACATCCATTCGTACATTTCTGTATTCTTTTTTTTGCATATTGGCTAGAACAGACATTGGCAAATAAGATGGTTTAGTTTTTATGGTACTGTATTTATGTTTGTGGCCACCCCGTTCGGGATTGAGGCGTCTGGCAATAGATAGATAGATTTATGTTTGAGTGGCAATAATAAGGTGAGAATATATGTTTTCATAGATGCACGGGGTGGGGGGGTGAGGGCTGCAGGAGAGGGAGGATGGAATAAAATTGTGTTCCAGAAAACTTACCGAAACGTACCGTGCATGAAAGGGTTAGAAGGGGACTGTTCACCGTGATAGTTGTATAGCAATATAGGGTATTCATTTAGTACACAAAAAACTGGGCAGCAAGGTGCACTATATCCTGGACAACATCTGTACAGGAAAATATTTGACATATATTTAACAACTTAACTTTTTTTTTTTAATGACATTTTATTATGGGATAATCGGGTCTAGGCATATGGCAAGTGCTCCACCTTGTTCTAAGAACGCTTTGTAAGTGTTTTTAATATACTGGGGCATGTCTAACAGAACACAACTTGTACAGTCGTTTTCCTCAATTTTTCCTTTATATTGAACTTGCTGGTGAGTCTCTTGAGTGCGTGGAGGAGTTTTGTTATTTGGGAGACATGTTACGTGCCGGAGGTGGGGCTGAAGTTAGCTCAGTTGCTAGGGTGAGAAATGGTTGGAAGAAGTTCAGGGAGCTGTTCAGGGAGAGAGGACTCTCCTTATGTGCTAAGGGGTCGTTGTATGCAGCATGTGTTAGGAGTGTGATGCTGTATGGTAGTGAGACCTGGGCAGTAAAGGAAGAGGATATTCGCAGGTTTAAACGTACAGAAATGACAATGATTAGGTGGATGTGCGGTGCATCCCTGCGTGCAAGGCCTGGAGGGGGGGCTGTTTTTACGATGGAAGAGTTGAGAGGTAGGATGGGACTGGAGTGTATTGATGTTGTGATGAGGAGAGGTAGGCTGAGGTGGTTTGGACATGTGGAGAGGATGAGGGATGATAATTGGGTACATAGGGTGAGAAGTGTTAATATTGGGGGAGGGGTTGGGAGGGGTAGACCGAGAAAGACATGGGACGAGGTCATTAAGTGTGACTTAAGAGTTAAGGGACTGAACAGGGAGGCTGCCAAAGATCCAGCAGTATGGAGAGCCGCCATTAGGTGACCAAGGCTGACACATGTAAGCATGTTGGAGCCATCAAAAATGAAAAGATTTGTCTTGGGAGGGGGGAGGGTGCACTTTAACTGCAAGGTAGGACACCAGCTGAGTGCTTAGATCACAAATGTCAAGTATGTCATGAAAAATATAGGGCAAAAATCAAGTAAGGGATGTCACCCTTAACCCCTTGGGGTCGGGCATCGTTTGTAAAGTTGACCATCAGGAGCAGGGACTTTTCTTTAAAAATTGGTGATATTCAAAAATATCTTCTATGAAAACTATTAAACCTGTCATAAAAATCTTCATACCCAGCTATTTTTTTTTTTATGTGTCCTACACTGGGCATAGGCTTCACAGCCTGCTATCAAAGCCCAGCAGTCCTCCTACATACCAACACCTCTACATGTCACCACTTCGGCGCTAACACCCACCGTCCATATTGCATACATGCTAGGGCTGTCTCATACAGGACTGGTGTATTGGTATTAGCGGGAGTATTTTTACGACACGTCGGCGGGTCTTCTGGTAGATCAGTAATGCCTGATTTAATGAGAATCGAATCCTTAAACTGTTCCCTGCCCCAGTGAGGATTCGAACCTGGGTCCTTCGGGACTGCAAGCCACCTCTCTACCGATTGAGCCACCGCCTCCCCCAAACTACAGTATGTAGCTTTAAAATGAGTGGTGTTCCAAACTCCTACAATTATTTATTGTAGAGTAGTGGCTGAAAATGTAAGAATGTCTGGGGAGGCTTTTTTCCTACCACGCACACCATCCTTTGTTCGTGGTCGCCACAAGACTGAGAGGGGTAGGGTAGGATACGCAGCGAATGGTGGGAATGAGGTGGCAAATTCCATAGTCGATATTGTGACTTATACAATGGCGCTTGCCTTTAAATTAGCTGATGGTGCGCATTGCTAAACTCTCTGGGACGGGGAACGATGTCCCCATGACACATGCTCCAAAATGTGGACTGACAAGTAGGGGTTAAAAGCATTAGTACATTATATGTTTGTAGTGCACATTATTCACTGGCATGGTGCATTTTTTCACCCAAATGATCATGCAATAGATGTGCAGTAAATATGAACAGCTTACATCCAAATAAGTGCATCATAATATGAAGGCATGTAATCAGAGGGTATGATTGATGTAGGCACATGGGCAAGATATAATAAAGTTTTAGAGGCTGTGAAAGAAAAAGACCCGGGAATCTGTGTAAAGTATAAGCCTGTTGTATTTGATGTAGGATGTGATGATCATTTATGATGGCATTATGCCACCAAAAGGTTTTCAGATTGTGGCCTGCTCTGACACAAGATGTGCTGTGCCCATATTGTGATGGAACAGTCAGTCACATTGGGATGGCATCACAAATAAGGATTTGATTGTGATTTAATCCGCAGAGTCCCACTGACGTACGATGCGCGTCACTACTTTTTTCCTCGGACAGACCCACCGACATGCATTGTACGTCACGCAATTGCAAGGCCCATTGTGTGCACATTTTTCAACATTCGCGGGTGATTTTTCGTAGGCATATGTGAAAGACCTTCCTCTACCTGCTGTCAAGTGGGGATACCACCTGGCCCTACCTAACCCCACCTCCCTCCTCCCCCCCACACTGGGCAATTCACCTGTTAGCAGTAACCTGGCCAGTAAACGTATGTTTCCCCACGGTCTCTGCAGTGACGAAATTCACGGTGAAAGTGATTCCTGAGGTGGAGAACAAAGAAACAAAGAAGCTAGAGGTAGAAACAAACAGAAATGATGAGGTGATAATGTCATAAAGGAAGGTGCCATATACTGGGGTTTCAGGTGAGTGAACAACGCCTTTATTGCCTATATTATTGTGTGAGAACCAATATAGACTTGTACTTTACAGTGACCGACATTACACAGGATCTCATGATGAGGCCTCTTCCTTGGGTAAGAGCTCCAATATCTGGTTTAGCCTACAGCCCCCCCAAAAGTTAATTTGGCCCTGTTTACTTGGGCCTCATTCAAGGATAGGATGTCAGTCCTCAGGACAGGGATGATAATCCCAAAATGAGGTGGGATGGGTCGACCATCTGTATCCTTGGATGGTAACAATATGTCTGCCCTCAATACGGTAAAAGAAATTCTGGTAAAAGGATGGGCTGCCACCCAGCAAAGGTGGGAAGACTCACTTTTCTGAAGATCTGAGAGGGATGCCAAAAGCTGTTAATCCATCACAGGGCTGAAGCAATGTTCCTGCATCCATACCTACCTAAGGACATCCCGTAGGTGTACACAAGTGAGGAGAAGAAGGGAAGTCTAGAAAGCTGTCCCAGGGTAACAGTGGCCAGTCATGGCAAAAATGAGACAGTGGTATCCACCCTGTGGTTAGGCCATGAGACAATGTTATCCAGCCTATGTTTAACCCCTTAAGCGTGGGGTTGTTGGATGCTGTCCTTGCGCGTCCCACGGAGATATTTGTGCTCTGACTGACTTTCTAAAAATATTTGCCAAAAATCAGTTATTAGTCCTAGAATATTATAATTATATATGCATATGGCACATGCCTTCAGCTTTCTCGTGGGATGTTTGTTGAGCCTTCGTCGACTACCGTAGGACTTGTGGAGACTTCTGAAGTTGGGTAATGAAGTCTCCACTTTACACTTCCCGACATCCCGTAATATTTTTTTTTTTTTTTTTTTTTTTTTTTTTTTTTTTTTTTT
>JAGKTI010036344.1:0-11088 GCA_018397915.1 Birgus latro
GTGTGCGTGTGTGAAGGTCACAGCCTTGCCCATAGATCGGACTATATGGCTCTCAGCTCCCTTCCAGGAGGGTAAAAAGCTGACGATCACTACAATCAAGTGATCCTGACCGACCCGGTGAATTACACACCTCAGACATGGGAGAGAGATGTAGAGCTCCACTGCAAAGCCAAATCGGCTCCAAATGGCCCTTACCTAAAGAGTATCTTTATATGAGTCAAGCTCTGTACTTGATCCAACTAAATATTGTCCTAATATAAAAGAGAAAGTTTAAGTAAAAAGTGTTGTTCCAAAAACAGAATACAACAAATACTGTAGTTCAGATGCACAAAACAAACGAATCAGCTGGTTAGTGTTTTGGCTACGGTGAGCGGAATGTAAGCTGTGACTCTGTGAGCATGTACATTCTTTTCATAGTACCACAAGATGAGAACCACGTTTAGTAAAGTAAATATGGAAGGAGTTAAGAAAAGGGACAAAGACAGAAAGCAGGATGATGATTTCTACCCAGAAATGGTGGAAATGGAGACATATAAGCTGATTGAACGAGTGAACAGATTAGAGAAGGCATTTCAGAGTGAAATAGATGAAATTAAAAAGCAGTTGCACATGTAGAAGGAGGAAAATGAAAAATTAGTAAAGGAAGTTAACATGAAAGACACAACAATAGATGAGCTTTTAGTTGAGGTTGGTACACTCAGTAGGAAGATTAGTGAAATGGCAAGCACAGTTGTCAACCATGAGCGTATTATGGAAGAGTTCAGAAATGATACAGAGACAATTAGGCAGGCTAGCACTCTGACAGATCATAGCAGTGATATGAGGAGAAGATAACCCAAGTGAATGAAGCGATACAAAGCTATAAAAATGATGTGGAAACCACATATGCTGAAATGGTGAAAGTAAAGAAAGACTTAGAAACAAGAGCTGAAGAAAAGAGCATTAAAAAGGAAGTAAATAAACCAAAACAATCCAAAACTGGTCAAAGATGCAGCAGACATAACAAACCTATAGTAATCACTGGTATACCGGAATGAAATAGAAAACAAGACTTTGAGAGACGAAAAGAAGATGGCAAATGTAATAAACATTTTGAAGGAAGTATCATAGGAAATCTGTAGGGAAGACCTAAAGGAACACAAAAGACTAGGGAAATACGACAGAAATAAATCAAGGCCCCTGAAAGTAACCTTCCAGAGTGTAAACACAGTGGAGGAAATATTGAAAAATGCAAACTAACTTATGGTAAAAGAGGATTTCAAAAATGTATGTATAAAAAAAATGCCTAACTCAAGAGGAAATGGGATTACTAAAAGAAAAGTGGGAGAAGGCAAAAACAAAGAACGTGGGAAGATCAGAGGAAGATAAGAACACATTTTTTCTTTTCAAAGTAATAGGATTGCAGGTAGGAAAGTGGTACATAAACAGGAGGGAATAGAAGGGAGAAGGGTAGTAGACCCAAGTAATGACAAGTATGTAAACAAGATGATTAAGTTGATGTACTCAAATGTAGATGGAATGGTACCTAAATTACTAGAGATGAATGATTATATTAAAGACAAGGAACCACATATTGTTTCCTTAACTGAAACAAAATTAACATCAAGGATATCAGATGACACCCTAAACCTTGAGGAATACAATATATGGAGAAGAGATAGGAGCTTAAAAAAAGGAGAAGGAATTATAATATTAACAAAGAAAAATCTGCAAGTCAAAGAAATAGAGCTAGATATACCCTCACAGGTAGAACTGATAGCAGTAGAGATTAGTACATCTGAAGTGAAATTAATTGTGGCAAATTTATACATGCCACCTAAATTCAAACATTTGGGAAAAAGGCGAATATGAAGAACTGGCAGAGAGTACATTTCAAAGTTTAAGAGTATTACTACATAGAATGGAGGAGGAATCAGAAAGAATTATACTATCTGGAGATTTCAATACAAATATAAATTGGAATACTCTAGAAATGAAAAGCCAGGAAGGCTGTTGGGACAAAAAGCTCCTGGACCTTGTGCAGGAGTTTTTCCTAACACAACATGTAAAACAAAGCACCAGAAAAAGAGGACATGATGTATCATCGGTACTAGATTTTACATTTACTAGGCAAGAAAATATTGACAGTATTATGTATCACCCTTCATTTGGGAAAAGCGACTAGGCAGTATTAAATTGCATCTTCAGGACTGCATATGACATAGTTAACAGTAATGAAAGTTAAAAGAGCCTTAACTACAAAAAGGGCAATTATCATGACCTAAAGAAATACATCTTAGAAATAGATTGGGAAAAGAGCTTAGTGGACAAGATTTAAATGTTATATATAGAAAATTCTGTGAACTTTACAAAACAGCGGTCTAAAATTACATCCCTCAGCACAAAGAAACAGAAATGAAAATAAACAAATGGTTTAATAAAGAATTTAAAAATCAAAAGAAAAAAGAGACTTGTGGAATAGAGGAGACACAATAGTGAGAGGGTATATAACAACTATAAACAGGCAAGAAATGAATACACAAGAATAAGATGAGAAGCTAAAAACAGTTTGAGGAGGACATTATAAACAAAAGTAGTGATCAACCAAAGCTATTTTACAGCTACATCCGAAGCAAAACCAAGTAAAAGATAAAATACAATCCATTACGGATGAAGGGATCTTATATACACAAGAGAAAGATATTTGTGAAGTACTAAATAAGAATTTCCAATCAGTTTTTACAGAAGAAAATAATTTTGAGAGGGATGATATGGAACATGCATGCCCAAACATATTACCAGATATATAAATATCAGAAAAAGAAATACAGGAAGAGTTAAATAAATTAGACAAAGGAAAAGCAAATGGTCCAGACGAAATTTCATGTTGGGTGCTACATGAATGTGCAGGGAGTTAAGTAGACCATTATCGTTAATATTCAAGGAATCCTTGGGTCAAGGTAAACTACCAGATATTTAGAAGAAAGCAAACATTGTCTTCTTATTCAAGAAAGGGAATAGACGATATCCACTCAACTACCGACCAGTATCACTAGCCAGTAATGTAAGATACTGGAAAAGCTAACAAGAAAAGTTTGGGTAAACCATCTAGAACACAATATGATAACAGAAAGGCAATTTGGTTTCAGGAAGGGAAAATCACGTGTTCCTAATTTATTAAGCTACTATGACAGAGTTGCAGAAACGTTACAGAAAAAAGAAGAATGGGTGGACAGTAAATATCTGGATTTCAAGAAAGATTTGACAGAGTACCGCACCAAAGACTTTTATGGAAACTGTACCATCAAGGAGGAATCCGAGGCAAACTGTACTGTTGAATGCAAGATTTTCTTAGAAAAAGGGAAATGAGAACAGTACTAAGGGGAAATTACTCATCATGAAGGGAGTGACTAGCGGAGTTCCACGGGGCTCAATGCTGGCACCAATTATGTTTTTAGTGTATATAAATGACATAGATAATAATATTGGAAATGAAAACTATTTAAATATGTTTGTCGATGATGCAAAAATACAAAGAAGAATTACTAACACAGACTCTTGTAAAGAGCTACAAGAAAAATTAAATAAACTTCATGAATGGAGTAATACATGGCAAACGTAATTCTATGTGGACAAGTGTCATGTAATCAAGTTTGTAAAAGTGGGAAAAGACCAGACTGGAATTATAAATTAGGAAGTAAAACCCTACACACATCAGCAAGAGAGAAGGACTTAGGTGTGATTATCAATAACAGACTAACTCCGGCAGACCACATAAATGAAAAGGTATGGAACATGTATGCTGTCTATCTATCTATTGCCAGACGCCTCAATCCCGCACGGGGTGGCCACAAACAAATCGCCTCCATGTCACTCTGTCCCCTGCCATTTCACTACCACGCTCCCAACTCACACCCCCCTCTCTCATATACCTCTCCACTCCATCCCTCCATCTCATCCTCGGCCTCCCCCTCCCTCTCGCCCCCTCCACCTCACTCACATACACTCTCCTCGTCAGTCTTTCACTCTCCATCCTCTCCACATGCCCAAACCACATTACACATTATCGTGTTTCTCTTAACGCTTCCCATCACGTCCACAACCACACCACAACGCTCCTTCACTTCCTCATTTGTTAGTCTGTCTCTCCATGTGGCTCCACATGCTCCTCTCAAATAACTCATTTCCACTGCTCTCACTCTTGACTTCTGTCCTTCCAACAGGGTCCAAGCTTCACTTCCATATGTTAGAGTTGGTATCACAATACTGTCATGTAACAACTTTTTCACTTCCATGCTCACCTCCCTGTTTCTTATCACTGCTTTCAACGAACCTTCCTTCCCTGCTGCACCCTTTCGAGTACTTCACCCTCCAGACTTCCATCCTTACTCATCACACTACCTAAGTACTTAAATACACTCACATTCTCCATATCCTTCCCATCCAATCTCACTGTACATTCACTGGCTTCACTTCTCTCGAAGACCATCACTTTACTCTTCCCTACATTCACCTTTAGATTCCGTTTCTTACACACTCTCCCAAACTCATCTACCAAGCCTTGCAGCTCCCCTTCGTCTTCGCTCAGCAACACAGTATCATCTGCAAACAACAGTACAGGAAGTTTCCAAACACTGCCCTCTCTCACTAGGGCCGCTCCAACATCCACTGCCCGACCTTGTATCTCTTTTATAACCCCAACCATGTACAGATTGAACAACCATGGAGACATGACACATCCTTGTTTCAATCCAACCTTCAAATGGAAAGATTCACTCAGTTTGCCATCCACACGCACTGCAGCCTTAGCACCCTCATACATACTCTTCACTGCCTTCAACAACTTCCCATCCACTCCATATATTCTTAATAGCTTCCACAATCCTTGTCTATCCACCCTGTCATATGCTTTCTCCAGATCCATGAAGGCTGCATACAACTTCTTGCCCTTCTCTAGAAACTTTTCCACTAAGGATCTAAGAATGAATATCTGGTCTACACTGCTTGCAAAAACGAGAATAGCATTCACATACATTAACGAAGACATACTAAGGAAGATAATAACATCTTTCTTCAGATCAATCCTGGAGTATGCATTAGTAGTCTGGAATCCTCACCTCAAGAAACACATAGGTAAGATTGAAAAAGTTCAAAGGGCTGCTACAAGATGGGTACCAAGCTTAAGGGATCTAAGCTATGAAGAAACATTAGAAAAATTGAATCTGCTAACACTATAGAAGAGGAAACTTGATTATGCTATATGAATGCTTATCAGGGAAAGAGAAAATAGACATATATGAATATATAACCTATGGCGAAGTATCAGCAAGAGGACACTGCAAAAAACTGCATAAAAAGAGAGGTGATAAAGATGTAAGGAAATTTAGTTTCCCAAATTGGGCAGTTGATCAGTGAAATGCACTACCGAATGAAATAATGTGTGCCAAAACAATTAATAAAATTAAGATGTATGATAAAAATGGTTTAAGACACGGGACAATGAGCTTGACTCATTCCTGTAAAGATACAATTAGGTAAGAAAACACATGCACACAGACACACACATGCTCACACACTACATAACTCATCTTCAAATCCTTCAAATTCCTGCAAGCAGCTCAACACCTCAGGAAGAAGTGTTATCGATATTTTGTTAATTTGTATGTTGACCTGTTTCAATATTTCTATATTTTTTACACAAATAGGTATTGTTTTTTACATATACACATATGAGATGGAAGAAGTTCAGCTTCAGTATCAGTACCTAGCAAAAAGACTATAGTGGTCATGTCGAGTTTCTGAAAGCACTATCAAAAACCTTATGTTTCACGTGTATACTTTGAGTAAAAAAAAAATAAAATAATAAAAACTAACGAGCGAAAATATGTAGGTGTTGGTGAGGCAGGGAAGGAGAGTGTTTTTATCTCACTTGCGGGCGAGGAAGAGTATTCTATCTTCGTTGTCCATTTACTAGAAAACTATTGGACGTATCGATTTCCAATATGAACCATGATAAAGATCAGTGAATTCTACTTATGTACAGGACATAACTATGTAATCTCTCTAATGAAAAGTCGTTGTTATGTAGGCGGTTATTGTGCGTGCATGATGAAAGTGCACCGCGGCTGTGAGTACCCTGAAGTTTTTTGCGATTTACTCGGAAACTATGAGGCGGGGACCCTGACAAAGCTCATGAAATTCTACACAAGATTACGTAATAAAAACAACGTGTGCGAGAAAACTTTTGCGGTAGAGCTCCCTGAACAAAAATATATATATATATATTTTTAATGACTTTTAGTTTTTTGCTATTTTCTCGATAACTACAAATCGTAGCAAAACTGGACAAAGCTCATTAGAAAGCTTATGAAATTCTCTATCAAAACTTCTAATAAAATTTTACTGCATGCTGGAAAACATTCGAACTACGATGTTAAGAAATGAGATAGGTGTTCCGAGAAGTTTATTCACGCCTCCCTAATGTACTTTTATTTTTCATTTTATTATTTATTTATTTTTTATTTTTTGCTTATCGGCTAGAACAAACATCGGCGAATAAGATGATGTGGGTTTCCTGGGAATATATAGAAGTTTGGGTGGCGAAAATAAGGCGAGAATACGTGTTTTTTTGCGGTGCGCGGGCGGCCTTATGGGGAGGGCGGGTGAATAAAATAGTAAGCTAGAAAACTTACCGTGCTCAAAAGGGTTAAGACCCTATGCACGCAAATAAGGAACGCAAAGCATGAAATGAAATGGAACTACAGAAAGAGGATTTAGAGGTGAGTATGAAAAGTATTTTGAAGTATGCAGGGCACTTCGCGAGGAATAACCTGCTGCCTCCTCTCAGTATGAAAGTGCACCTGAAGCACCTACAGTAACCCAGTGTTGCACTGCACATCTTTGACACTCTGAATTCTAATTTCTTAACACTGTGCATTCTTCTCCTACTTGCGCTGCACTTGAAACTCACCAGTGCACAGTAGCATTTTGCACAAAAGTCTTTGCACTCTGATTTCTAAATTCTTACCACTGCACATTTTTTCCCCACAGCAAAACACTGTTAATGTGTGGTCTAGTGGCGAGTTCTTGCTGCTTATTCACTGTCAGAGTCAAGAGTCGCTGTTGCAGGAGGCCAAGGGACTCGTCGGTGGGACGTGGTGATGGACTACCCACTGCATATGACTCCGAAGAAAGCTGCAGATTCACGTTCAGTGGCGACTCCACCGTGGCCAATGTGTTGGGCTGTGGCTAGGAGGTGGAACGCCTCTCTTGGGGAGGCAGTGATATGGAGCCAGGGCTGGTCACGGCGGGGGTGACGGGCATGAAAAAATTGTCAATGGTTGATTGATGTAAGGTACGGCGATTGATGATGCGCTGTCTAAAAGCATGCACTTCCTCCACAAGTCCCAGAGGTCTCATCTCTGTCGCAGTCCGGGTGTTCAAGGTAGTCCAAGAGGAACTCCACATGTTCCTAGAGTGCACTCAGCTTGGGGATGGCAGCAGTAGTCGCGCGATGAGAAGAGTCCACATCATCGCTGCCCTCATCAGAATCTTCAAGCTGGGTACTGGGACCGGCAACTGAAGATACAATCTCAATATCAGACACGATCTGATACCCAGGATCGCCCTCGTCATCATCCAACCACTGACGCACTTTGTCCACATCTACCTCATCGCCAGCCACACGAAGACATGTATAGAAGTCATCCATGTCAAAACCTAGAAAGTCGTGCACACATTGGCTCTGAGAAGCAGGCAAGACCAACCACTTTCCAGAGTCTTGACGGAGACTTCCCTCCAGGCACTGGCCCAGTTGTAGATGACTGATTTGAGGTTGTAGCAGCGAAGGTTTCCCAAAGTCGGCTAGCCTCGCATGTCCCGTCCCTCCTTGCACTCCTCATCCTCGAGGACAACCATCACCTCATCCAGGAACTCCCGACGATACAGCCATTTCGTAGCCACGATCACTTCTTGGTCCCTTGGTTGGATGAGAGCAGTAGTATTAGGTGGCAAAAACAAGCACCTAATGCGGCCATTCTCAGCCAGCAACTCCTTATCGGATGGATGCGCAGGTGCATTGTCCAGAAGAAGTAGGGCCTTTACCTGGTCACGTGGGATTCCCAGTGTGTTCATCTGATAATGAATGACCACCTTGACGAAGTGCTCGTGAAACCAATCTCTAGTCTTTACCTGGTCACGCGGGATTCCCAGTGTGTTCATCTGATAGTGGATGACCTCCTTGAGGAAGTGCTGGTGAAACCAATCTCTGAAGATCTTGGCTGTGAACCAAGCCTTCGCAGAATGGTACCACACGACAGGAAGGACATCCATCAACTCGTGAAGGCACCGAGGCTGCTTTGCATGGCCAACAATAACGGGCTTGAGCCGGTGCATGCTGTTAGCAATGGCGCAACACAGGGTAGAGGTCTGTTGCTTCGAGAGCTTGCAGCCAGGTACACGCTTCTCTGTCTCCTCGGCTAGAGTCTTCGTGGGCAGGAAGCGATAAAATGGACCAGTTTCATCAGTGTTGTAGACTTGACTGAGAGTGAGGCCCTCCCTGTCGATCAAGCCCTTCATCTTCTGCCGAAACTCCTCTACTCCCTCCTCGTGTGTGTCCAGTCTTACGGTTGTTAAGTCCATGTTGTAACTTGAATGCAAAGAGTCAGCACTTGGATGCCTTGAAGTCTGGGGTGCCCTGTAACCTTGTGAACTTCTCAGCAGCAGCCTTCAGTTCTGTACTATGCACCAGCACACCAGCAGCACGTTCTTGTCGATACCAAATCAGCATGGAGCAGTTGATTTCTGCAAACCTGGGAGGGTACATAACCTTCTTCTCCACGTTCTGTTTGGTCTTCAATGCAAAGTCAGCCGTGTACTTGGTGAGTTTGTCCTGGGACCTCTTGATATCAAACAAGGCAGAGCAAGCAAGGCTGAATTCACGGAGGATGCGTGACATCGACCATCCCGCAGCCACCTTCTCCAATATCTCCCGCTTCTTCTTCAGTCAGGACCACTCATTTCCTTTTGTCGGGTGGCGGGGCCATCATCACACACATGAGGAAGAGGCAGCAGAGGAACAACAGGGCTGCAACAGGTACGGCACCACAATAAAAACAAGCACGTTGGCGGCCATGGTGACGGGCATGCACTCTCAGCGATCAGTGAACAGGAAATAGAGAGAAGGCAGTTTCACCCTAGCAGACGTCAGTGGAGATACGCGGCAAAACACAGCTGTTCAGCACCACGCACGAAATCCAAACTTACAGGTAAAAAAAAGAAAATTGGATTTTTACTTTTCCCCCCATTCTGGGGTTCCGAAGGCCAGGTCCAAAAATGTCCGGACATTGTGGTGTCCAATTATTGGGAGTCCAGATATAGAGATTACTGTATATGTATATACAGTAAGTCCTCAAATTTCAACTCTCTGACGTTCCGCCAAAACCAAGCGAAACGCAAAACGTCGAAGTGTGAAGTTAAGAATCAATGGGAAAAATAGACAGGTGTTCCGGTGGGACAGATACAGTTGGCCACAGGAATATGTACACACATTTTTACCCGTAAGGTGTGTATCTAACCTGGTAACACCTGTGCTGTGCATCCAGATGCACGATGAAACTCTGCTCACCCACCAACCCTGCAGTTTTTCCCCCCACCTCCACCTTATTCACTCCCACCCTCCCTAGTCATGCTTATGAAGTCAGTTTACCCACACTAAATTGGTATATATAGTCTGTATTATAACTGAAACTATTCTGCTGTTTTATTGTCTCCATGGTGTCACCAACGTCTTGTGTGGACTGTAAAAATAATTAGTCGCTGTTAACGTAAAATTTTACGGCTTAAGCTTAACTCTCACGTAATCAAGGGATTCAGTTATCTCCCAATAAAGGCACTATCTGACAAAGCCAGGTAATGCAATACTGCTACTAATACTGCTCTACAGTTCCCTTCGTAAAATCACTTCACTTTTCCAAACGTCTCTGAAGTGAGAAACAGTGACTATGACTATGCATCTATAAATAATTTGATATCAGCAACATACTATAATATTTGTCACTCATGCCACGGTTATGGTAGTGTCAGTAAAGAGAAAACTGAAAATGCTGTTACAGTGGACTACTGCTTTGCAACATTAAAGGTAATTGATATGGCATCGAGGTAAATGAAATGTATGCTTTTATAGGTCGGTTCGTGCCTAGCGAACAAAACAACTGCTGGCGAAAGAAGTGTATGCTCCTTACTTTCTCCAAGTTCAACTACAGCTGACAACCAGTGGATGCATATCTCAAGTGGTTAGACATGTTTATTACAGTAGTTAGTGCTCCGCATCCATCAACACATGAATGGAAGGCCTATTCGCTAGTTACTTGTTCCTGTTCGTTTAATAAGTGTGGACCTCACGCTGGTGAAACATTCAGAACGCATAATCTAAGACAAATACAAGTTGTAACCTTTATATATCACGATCATACGTATTATAGGACGTCCAGTCCTGATATTAGTGCCATTCTTACCGTAGACACACAGGGCAATGTGTCAGCACCCAGGGTTTTAAAGGACATAGAACACATTTGCAAGATAGCTTTATTAGGCATATGTATATAGTATATATAGTATACCCCAGAGCAACAAAATGATTTAATAAATGAATGAATACCCAAAACCAAACAATGGATAGTTAATAGAAAGCAAATAACACCTTAGGCCCTACCCCATAGATATCATTATTTTACTCAGATGAGAGCCATCCAGCAGCCTCATAACCATCTCTCCCAACCGATATCAATATCTGGTCCATCCACCGTCGTTAGCGATGACGTCACGTAGCCTACTGGGGACGGAGGCTACGTGATTGTAGACGATCTGCTGATTTGCCCGGAACAGCTCCCACTCGGAGAAGGTATGCTGGAGGAGCTGCCGTGAGGATCTTTCTTGCCCTGTGATCCAAGAGTTGACAATGGTCCCCCAACAGTATTCCAGTGGGTTTAGGTCACATGCCTTACTTGGCCAGTTCAGTAGATCAATATCTTGTTGCTCCACAAACCATCTCCGAACGACCCTGGCTGTGTGAATTGGGCAGTTGTCCTGCAAAGCGTAGTTTATATTATG
>JAGKTI010036345.1:0-11088 GCA_018397915.1 Birgus latro
TTTTTCATGCATGGTTTTTAAGTGCACCAGCTATGAAAAAGGTGAATGCCTTTGATTATTGTGCCAGATGATTACCATAAAGATTTTCATGTCTAATCTGTTTTCAGCATGCTGTAAATGTGTTAAAAAATTTCCCTAAATGTTAATCATAATTTCCTGCTTTCAATTTAATTTTTTCATGCATGGTTTTTAAGTGCACCAGCTATGAAAAAGGTGAATGCCAGTGAATTTCATGTCTGGTCATAACCTAACCTAACCTAACCTAACCTAACCATTTTGTTAATCATAATTTCCTGCTTTTAATTTAATTTTTTCATGCATGGTTACCACTAGTATTGAATTGCACCAGCTGTGAAAAAGGTGAATGCCAATGATTTTCATGTCCTGTACCTAAACAAAGCTGCCAACTCAGTGAACAGCTGAGCCTAACTTACCTCAAATTCATTCTTTTTAGATAAAATTTAAATTAATTCATGCTTTGTGTTAATTATTTTAGTGCACTATCTGTGAAAAAGGTGAATGCGAGTGAATTTCATGTCTGGTCATAACCTAACCTAACCTAACCTAACCATTTTTCTGGTAACAATTTACATCATTTACTGTATTTGATGCTTTGTATCCAGTAATTTAGTGCATAAAATGTGAGAAAAGATGATTTCCATGTCTGATACTTACTTATACTATGCTGGCAAGTTCTGACCACCTATGCCTTACTCACCTCTAAATCATCATTTTTTGGTTAAAATTCAATTAATTCATGCTTTGTGTGCATTATTTATGTGAAAAGGGACCTAAATAAGTGCTATACATGTCCAGTAGGGAGGTAGGAAGGTAGTTTTCTGATTTAGGTTAGGTTAGGGTCATGAATGACCAGTGCTGGAGCTTCAGGCCCAATATTCGGACAAGACCAATGTCCGGACATGCCTTTGTCTCTATTACGTCGGATAGTGGAGGGATTACTTTTGGTTATCTTATTTATCCATTTTTTCCTGACTGCCAGTCGACCCTGGCTCGTCCCACCTTAGGGTTTACAATTAGCTTTGTGGATTTGTTATGTTTTCAGCCATAAAAAAAATCATTACATAAAAAATAATACTTTTGAAGAAATTGTTATGACACATTTATTCTATCTATTGCCAGACGCCTGAATCCCACACAGGGTGGCCACAAACAAATCGCCTCCATGTTGCACTGTCCTCCGCCATTTCACTACCGCGCTCCCAACTCACACACCCCTCACTCATGTACTACTCCACTCCATCCCTCCATCTCATCCTCGGCCTCCCCTTCCCTCACGCCCACTCCACCTCACTCACATACACTCTCCTCGTCAATCTTTCACTCTCCATCCTCTCCACATGCCCAAACCACCTTAACGTGTTTCTCCTTACGCTTCCTATCACATCCACAACCACACCACAATGCTTCTTCACTTCCTCATTTGTTAGTCTGTCTCTCCATGTAAACTCATTTCCACTGCTCTCACTCTTGACTTCTGTCCTTCCAACAGGGTCCAAGCTTCACTTCCATATGTTAGAGTTGGTATCACAGTACTGTCATGTAACAACTTTTTCACTTCCATGCTCACCTCCCTGTTTCTTATCACTGCTTTCAACGTACAGCAACCTTCCTTCCCTGCTGCATCCTTTCAAGCACTTCACCCTTCAGACTTCCATCCTTACTCATCACACTACCCAAGTACTTACCCTTTAACCGCGGGTCGTCACTTTCGTGACGGTCGGGTGCAATGGATCATACCGTGGGGCGTCACTTGAGTGACTTATTTTTAATTCCCCCGGGCTTTCAGGTGGTGATTTGTATCATCTATCGGCACTGCCAATGTCCAACAATAGTCAGAGCTGCTAATGTCATCAGTGCTTCCATCCATTGTTGACAGTTTAGCCATTTTCCCCCATTCTAGACACCCCTCCCTACCTCTCCTCCATTACCCTCTCGTGTTGTCTACTCAGCCGCTTTGCACTAAGTAAATCTTCCCTGGATTTTTCCACTGTTTACATCTATTGAAATGAGCCCTATGCCCTATTCTTATATAAAATAAGGTAATTGATAGTACCATACACCTGGAATTGGCTAATTATCACTTGGCAACATCCAACCTGCACTTGTTCGCTAATTTCCCCTGCTTTTTTCCCCCGTGAAATATGCTGTAAGAGCTACTCTCGTAATATTAATGTATATAAGAAAGGAAGGGAGAAGCCTGAGTGATATTTATATTCACCTGGAACTACCATATTTATATGTATTGTCTAGATTTAGATGAGTTTGGGAGAGTGTGTAAGAAACGGAATTTAAAGGTGAATGTGGGGAAGAGTAAAGTGATGCTCTTCGAGAGAAGTGAAGCCAGTGAGTGTACAGTGAGATTGGATGGGAAGGAAATGAGAATGTGAGTGAATTTAAGTACTTGGGCAGTGTGATGAGTAAGGATGGTAGTCTGGAGGGTGAAGTGCTCGAAAGGGTACAGCAGGGAAGGAAGGTTGCTGGTTCATTGAAAGCAGTGATAAGATACAGGGAGGTGAGCATGGAAGTGAAAAAGTTGTTACATGACAGTATTGTGATACCAACTCTGACATATGGAAGTGAAGCTTGGACCCTGTTGGAAGGACAGAAGTCAAGAGTGAGAGCAGTGGAAATGAGTTATTTGAGAGGAGCATGTGGAGTCACATGGAGAGACAGAGTAACAAATGAGGAAGTGAAAGAGCGTTGTGGTGTGGTTGAGGACGTGATGGGAAGCGTTAGGAGAAACACGTTAAGGTGGTTTGGGCATGTGGAGAGGATGGAGAGTGAAAGATTGACGAGGAGAGTGTATGTGAGTGAGGTGGAGGGGGCGAGAGGGAGGAGGAGGCCGAGGATGAGATGGAGGGATGGAGTGGAGAGGTATATGAGAGAGGGGGGTGTGAGTTGGGAGCGTGGTAGTGAAATGGCAGGGGACAGAGTGACATGGAGGCGATTTGTTTCTGGCCACCCCATTCGTGATTGAGGCGTTTGGCAATAGATAGATAGATTGAGGCGTCTGGCAATAGATAGATAGATAGATAGTCTAGATTTCCTTCGACTTATTTCTTAGCATATACGTTAGCAGCTGACATTTTCAACTCTTTGCTACCGAGATACAGCCAGTTCGCTCTCGTCCATCACAGTGAAATGACGGCCGTTCATTTCTGCCACTTTTGCGCCTATTATAAAAGGCCCTGTAACCTCTACCCCTACTAAACATTGTGTGGGATGCAGTAAAGGACTGTAGATATATAGAAGTGTAATAAAGTACTAGAAATAATAAAGTGTGAGTGTGTATATGAGTAAGAAATGACAGAAAACCAGTGGCGAATTAGCGGGAGTGGGAGGCTCGTACGCGCTTGTGTTTTACATTGCTTTCAGTGTTTTTTTTTTTTTTTTAGTATGGATTCCAAACTACTTGGAAATCATTGAATAGTGTTTCTAGTGATAATATCTTGCAGTGGTATTCAGATTTGGGGATGTCGGGAAGTGTAAAGTGGAGACTTAGTTACCCAACTTCAAAAGTCTCCACAAGTCCTACGGTAGTTGACAAGTTTAAAAAAAAAATCCCAGGAGAAAGCTGAAGGTATGTGCCATATGCGTATGTAATTATAATATTCTAGGACTAATAACTGATTTTTGGCAAATATCTTTAAAAAGTTAGTCGAAACGCGAATACCCCTGCGGGAATGCCACGGAGCACCTCCGACAACCCCACAGTGTAGGGGTTAAATACACTCACATTCTCCATATCCTCCCCATCCAATCTCACTGTACATTCACTGGCTTCACTTCTCTCGAAGACCATCACTTTACTCTTCCCTACATTCACCTTTAGATTCTGTTTCTTACACACTTTCCCAAACTCATCTCCCAAGCCTTATTTATTAAACTATTGATAACAGTTTATTTCGCTGTTGTGTAATGATATCAAAGACTATCTCAACAAGTTCTTTTTATAAATATAGCTAGCGATCATATCCATTCACCGACTGCAAGGTACGAGATTTTCACTCTTGGGAGGCGTTAACAAGACTATGATGAATAACTCTTAGGAACATCTCACAGTAGTGAAATGTTTTGGAGCTTGGAAACAAACTCATGTGGAAGGGGAAGGCCACTATGATAAATACGGCCCCAGGTACCTAACTAGGGGAGACTTAACCCTCCAGACTCCCTCATGACATCAACCATCCAGACTGCCATTAACCCGTTCCGTGCCAGAGCCTCTGTTGGCTTTTGGGTCCTCAGTGCCAAGGGTATGGGAGGCTGAATGACCCTCCAGTGCCGGCCATTTTCAACTTTTTTCTTTTTTCCATGAGACAGTGAGTAGGAGGTGGGTGGATGTGATATATGTGCAGGAAGTCAGGTATAGGTGAGGATCGGCCAGAATGATTGCAGGGAGTTATTATTATTACAAGTTGTTTTGACAGGCTAGGACAGATGGATATGGTGGTGTGGGGGTGTTAGTTGGGGAGAAATGGGTGGAATATGTCATGAATGTTATTACAGTAAGTGATAGGATAATAATAATGAAAATTTTGTTCGGTGTGATGGGATAATGGTTGCTGTTATATCAGCATATGCTCCACAGGCAGGCTTGGATGAGGTAGTGAAGTATAGATTTTGAAATGACTTAAGCCCTGCAGTAAGGGGTATGGGGGATGATGAGATTGTAGTTTTGGGAGGGGATTTAAATAGTCTTGTAGGGAAAGCAGCTCTGGGATATGATTGAATACAGATGCCTGCACTTTCGCATTGGCCACTCAGTGTATTCATTGTGCGGACTGTCTGATGTGTGAATCACCCGAGTATTGGAATGTGTATTGGAAGCAGAGTTGGGAGAGGCAGGCAGTGGGTGGTTGGGGGTTTTGTGTGGGGGTAGAAGAGGTAGAGGGTTTGAAAAACTAGTGGGTGTATGAGAAGGTGCGGGAGACAGTATGAGGTGCATTATATATGTGAGAAGGAATTACTGGGTAATTCAGTCATTAAAATGTGTTACTCCTCACTGTGGTGGTTACAAATACAGTAAAACCTCACTAGAACAAACTAAATGGGGCCCAGGTCATTCCGAAAAATCGACATATGGACTTCCCTCTGCTAAGATATTTTCATACATGATAAGAGTTATGGCCACAATCCTACTTCACTCCAACATTTCCTTCTAAATCAGGGCATTAACCCATTTGCCTCTTAACTGTTCTCAATTGCCACTATAAATAATTTATTGCATAACACAGTACAATTTTAGGAAGGTTTAGACTCGATAAAGGCCATTGTAACACTCACAGGAAGATAAATTTCATACATGAAGTGTCATAGCCACCATCTTGCTTCGTCCCACCAGTTCCTTCTAACTAGTGGCAATATCCCTCTTGTCTCTTAGCTTTTCTAAAATGCCACTAAAAATAATTCGTTGCAATACACAGTATAATTTTAGCAAGGTTTAGACTCAATAATGGCCATATTTATATCACACAAAAGATATTTTCATTTATTTGAAGCATCATCGACACCATCCTGCTTCACCTCCACCAGTTCATTCTGACTCGTGGCAATATCTCATTTGCCTCTTATTTTTTCTCAGATTCCACTATAAATAATTTATTGCATAACACAGTAAAATTTAAGCAAGGCTTGGACACAATAAAGCTCATTAGTAATTTTTTAAAAAAAATTTTCTTACGTAACCATTCCGACTTGGTGGCTCGATCGGTAGAGAGGTGGCCTGCAGTCCTAACGGACCCAGGTTCAAATCGTCGCTGGGTCTGGGAACAGTTTAAGGATTTGAATTTCGTTAAATCAAGCTTTACTGATCTACCAGAAGACCCGCCGACTTGTCAAAAATTACCTCTGCTAATACCAATACACCAGACCTGTATGAGACAGCCCTAGCATGTATTCAATATGGACAGTGGGTGTTAGTGCCAAAGTGGTGACATGCAGAGGTGTATGGTATGTAGGAGGACTGCTGGGCCTCGGTAGCAGGCTGTGTAGCCTATGCCCAGAGTCGGACACATTAAAAAAAAAAAAAAAAAAGTTGGCTCACACTTCTCTGCCCCACCATCTGGCTTGGTTTTTTATCATCATTCAGCACCTGATGAAGGATCCTTCAGAGCAAATCCTTCAAAATCATTACCCATCATCTTCAGGGTCATCGTCAACGAACAGTGAATCATTGTCCCAGTTGTCTTCACTGACAAGAGCTAAATCGTGGATGGGAATGGGAGGTGTTGCCTCTCCTTGCATTCCGTGTGGTGTACTTAATCTTAAGCATTTTTCAAATACTGTACTGTACACTTTATACACCTCAATTTTTACGATCTTACAAACAAATACAGTCGACCCTTGAATCAGCAGACAAATGGACAGGGATGAGTGTCTGTTGCTTGAAAAAATCTGCTGCTTCAAAATGAAGGGAAAAATAGCCTAAAACTCAAGAAACAGGAAAAGAAATACAATGGCATCGAAGATGAGGTGCAGCGATGCTGTCGCGGACTAGGTTACCTCACAACACCCTGTTTTCTGTGGACCAATTATATTACAACTTGTTTGTTGTGTACTGTGCAGTACAGTACAGTACTGTATTACAGCAATTTTTTATGTTCAACTACAGTATCATTTGTTTTTGAACCTGTAAAGAAAAATACTGTATTTAGTTAGAAATGAATATAGATGTACACCCACGATCACTAATTTCTGCCCAAGGGTGTCCCTTTCCTACCCCAGAATATCCAGGAAAGAGGAGAGGGGGGGAGGAAACGAACTCCACCTACCTCTACCTGAGCTTCCTACCCTCCTCCATACCCCTACCATCCCCTACCCCACCCATCATTCTTAACTGGCAGTTACATTTCAAGCTGATATTGTGCTTAACACTCTTGGTCCAACTGCTAATACAAATACAGAACACTAGGATATGTTAAAAGTACAGCATATGACTTAATTATCAACACGCTGCAGCAAGAAATTAATGCATTATGACATTGACAGTAAAACTAAAACGTTAACAGCGGCAACCTCAGGCCTCACGTGTTGGGTGCACTGCTTTGGACACACGTAACGGGTTGCCGAGAGAGACGGAGCTGCTCCTGGATTGAGGGGAAATAATCACTGAATCAGCTGCGAAAAGGAGACCAGCCTATTGTGAATGAGTGCATGAGTGGTGGTCCCGTCAGTTATTAGTTTTCAAAAAAAGCGCAGGTTTCGGCCATGAAAATACAAGATACAGTGAAAAAAGAAAGTTTACATACGGTTACATCATGGCGGAGAGGTACAGAGGATTGTTTACAACTGGCGGCGAGGGGGAATTTGTGGGCTTCTCCGAAGATGATGTAGGTAATGGAAGTACTGAGCAGGAGTAGAGAAAACGGCAGAGAGGAATGTCCAGGAGTTAAAAAAAGGTATGGGTGGTAATTAGAGAGTTGCAGGAACAGACCTTAGAGCAAGAGAGAGAGTCCTACAGAGTAAACTGGAAAAAGTTTGCACACGTAGTGATGAACAAGAAAAAGAAGTCACAGAATTAAAGGTGAGTAATGAATCTGCGTCAAATGAAATAAAACAGCTCAAGAGGGAGAATAAGAGGTTGGAAGAAGAAAGGGACAGAATGAAAAGTAAACCAGATGAGTACATATCAAAATCAAGGATGCAAGATGAGCATATTAACCCTTAAACTGCGGGGTTGTAGGAGGCGCGCCGTGCCCATCCCGTGAGGCAAGTCTGCGCTCCAACTGACTTTTTAAAAATATTTGCCAAAAATCAGTTATTAGTCCTAGAATATTATAATTACATATGCATATGGCACATACCTTCAGCTTTCTCCGGGGGTGTTTTTTTTTTAGCACTCGTCGACTACCTTAGGACTTGTGGAGACTTCTGAAGTTGGGTAACTAAGTCTCCACTTTACACATCCCGACTTCCCGTAATATGAATACCACTGCCAGATATTAACACTAGAAACACTGTTCAATGATTTCCAAGTACTTTGGAATCCATACTAAAAAAAAAAAACCACTGAAAGCAATGTAAAATACGAGAGCGTACGAGCCTCCCACTCGAGTTAATTTGCCGCCCGTATTGTCATTTCTTCTTCATATACACACTCACACTTTATTATTTCTAGTACTTTATTGCATTAATATATATCTACAGTCCTTTACCGCTTCCCACACGATGTTTAGTTGGGGTAGAGGTCACAGGGCCTTTTATAATGGGCACAAAAGCGGCAGAAATGGACGGGCGCGACTGCGATGTGCCTCCAGCTTGAAGGTCAGGACACCACTGAACTGAGATGTACGTATCTGAGTAGCCAAGGGTTGAAAATGTCAGCTTTTTTTTTTTTTTTTTTAATTTGGCAAGGAAGAAGGAACCAAATGCCATGGGCCTGCATACTGTTCCTTGCAAGAAAAAGCAAAAACAATAAAAAAGAGAGCCAAATTCAAGACCCGTTCATTTCTAGATGCCTGGACGCACTGCGTTTGAAAGACTGGAGATCATAGGAAGTAGGAAATACAGACAGAGGAAGACAGTTCTTGAGTTGACCAGTTGCATAAATGAAGGATTGAGAGTAACGGTTAACTCTTGCATTAGAGAGTTGGACAGAAAAGGGATGAGAGTTTGTTGCTAGATGAGTACTACGTGCCCATCGTAGAAGTGGAGGGATGCAAGCAGACAGTTCAGAGGAACAGTGACCGTTGAAGTAGCGATAGAAGAGAGATAAAGATGCAACAGTGCGGCGAAGAGACAAAGGTTGAAGGGAATCAGTAAGACGAGGAGAGTTAATGAGACAAAAAGCCTTTGACTCCACCCTATTGAGAGGAGCTGCACATGAGAGTTGTACTCCATACACGGGCGAATAAAACCCGTGTACAAGGTCAACAACTGTGCAGGGGTAAAGAAAGTTCAGAATCGGCTTAGAACACCTAATCTCTTGGAAGCAGATTTCACAAGAGATGTAATATGTTCTCTCCAAGACAAATTCCGAGAGAATGAAACCCCAAGCATGTTCAAGGATGATGCAGGACTGAGCTGGAGATTATTAAACATTAGTGGGTAATCCTGAGGAAGATTTTGTCGGGTTGATATGTGTAAGAACTGAGTTTTTGATGCATTATAAATAACAAGATTATTTTTGCTCCAATCAGAGATACGTGCCAAGTCAGACATTAGGTATGCCATAGCCTCATCCCTTTTTTGTTGAAGCACCTGCTGGAGATGGACGTTGCGGAAACCGAATGGAAAGTTGAAGGGTGGAATCATCAGCATATGAGTGGATAGGGTTAGATGTACAGCTTAAAAGGCCATTGATGAATAAAAGGAAGAGAGTTGGTGATAGGACAGAACCCTGAGGAACACCACTGTTGACAGGTCTAGGAGAAGAACGATGGCCATCTACAACAGTGGCTATAGAACGACCACAAAGGAAGCTAGAGATGAAGGAACAGATAGAAGGATAGAAACTGTAGGAGGGCAGTTTGGAAATTATAGATTTATGCCAGACTCGATCAAAAGCCTTTGAGATGTCAAGTGCAATGGCAAAGCTTTCACCAAAGTCCCGAGAGGAGGATGACCAGGTTTCTGAAGGGTAGGTGAGAAGATCGCCAGTGGAGTGTCCCTGACGGAACCCATACTGACGATCAGAAAGAAGTTTGTGACAGGAAAGATGCTTTAAGATTTTTCTGTTAAGAATTAACTCAAAAACTTTTGAGACACAGGATGTTAAAGCAATTGGACGATAGTTAGAGAGTTGCGAATGGTCACCCTTCTTTGGGACTGGCTGAATGAGAGCAAACTTCCAGCAAGAAGGAAAGATACAAGTTGATAGACAAAGGCAAAAGAGTTTACCTATGCAGGGTGTAAACACAGAAGCACAGTTTTTGAGGACAACAGGAGGGACTCCATCAGGCCCATATGCCTTGTTAGTATTGAGGCCAGTGATGGCAGAAAATACATCAGCTGAAGAAATTTTAATGTCAGTCAAGAGGAAGTCAGAGGGGGGAAGTGATGGAGGAATGGCACCGGAATCGTCTAAGGTGGAATTGGAGGAGCACCGGAATCGTCTAAGGTGGAATTGGAGGAGAAAGTCTGAGTGAAGAGATCTGCTTTATCAGTAGAAGAAATAGCTACAGAGCCATCAGAGTAGAAAAGAGGAGGGAAGGATGATGAGGTAAAGTTGTTAGAAAGGTTTTTCGCAAGGTGCCAGAAGGAGCGAGAAGGATTTGAGTTGGAGAGTTGAGAACATTTAGCACGGATGAAATTATTTTTAGCAGAGCGAAGAACAGACTTAGCATGATTCCGGGCAGAAATATATAAAAGATGTGATATAGGGGTGGGTTGGCTCCTGTTCCTTTTATGGTTCCTCTCCTTGTTGCAGACAGCATTAGAACAAGTGTGATTAAACCAAGGCTTTCTTGCATTAGTCCGAGGATATGAGAAAGGAATGTATGTTTCCATGCCCGGGAGAATAACCTTCATAATGCGCAAGGCACACTCAGATGGCTTCCGGCTATGAAAGCAATAATCATTCCAAGGAAAATCAAAGAAGTACTGCCTGAGGGCCTCCCAATCTGCAGCTCCAAAGTGCCACAGGCGGCGTTTCTTTGGAGGGTCCACAGGCCGTACTGGAGCAATAGGACAGGTTAAGGTAATAAGGTTATAATCAGAGGAGCCCAACAGAGAGAAAAAATTAACAGTGCAAGCAGAAGGATTAGTTGTTAGGAAAAGGTCAAGTATGTTGGAATTCTCTCCAATGCTGTCAGGGATATGGGTAGGGTGCTGTACAAGTTGCTCTAGGTCATTAAGGATAGAAAAGATGTAGGCTTGTTCACCAGGTGGATCAGTGAAAGGAGAGGAGAACCAAAGATGGTGGTGAACATTGAAATCTCCTAGAATGGAGATTTCAGAGAAAGGAGAAATGGATAGAATGTGTTCCATCGTAGAAGTAAGATAGTCAAAGAATTTTTGATAGTAGAATTAGGAGATAAGTAAACAGCACAGATATATTTAGTCAGAGAATGTCAGGAGAGGTGAAGCCAGAGAGTAGAGAATTCAGAAGAATCAAGTTCAGGAACACGA
>JAGKTI010036346.1:0-11088 GCA_018397915.1 Birgus latro
GAGAGAGATTTAAAGATCGTAAGTACAGTATATTACCATTTAAGCTTCTATACTGTCATTATGTACTGCATTTCGGACAACGTCAGACGATTCTACTTAGCTCAGTGAGGAACAACTCTGGCGAAAAATGTCCAAAACTTTCACGGTGATAAGTCTGATAAGTAATACAGTATTTTTATTTTATTCCAGATAACACTGGACGATTTTATCCAGATCAAAGAAACTCACCACTGCCAGAGGATTAAATCCTGGCCACACCAATGAAATAGATAAATCCAAGGAGCAAGGTAAAACTTCGTGATGACACGTACCATCCATTGCACTGATGAAGTGCTACATTCGATAACTCTACACTGAATGACAAGTCAAATGATTTCTTGTAACCCAAGAAACCATTTACTACGCTGGGTGGTAACTACGTAACCAGATGGACGCCTGGTGGTGTAATGGGTTGACGCATCATCCGGCTGCAGCCCATAAGGGTTTACATGGGGGGGGGAGGGGAGTGATTGGGGTTTACTACTCATTCAGGGGAGTGCGACTGACCACTCTTGCCATTAACGTCTGGACTATGTAGCTCAGCCCAGGGCTCCTACGCTCCAGATGGCGCGATAAAAGTTTGGATAACAGATAAAATCCCATCCCATCCCTCGTGATATACAACGTGTGTTTGAGATGTTGAAAACTGGGCAGATGAAAGACACGCCAAGGTTGTGTATGTTGAAATTATTGTAGGTTAACCNTCATAAGTACAGTATATTACCACTTAAGCTTCTATACTGTCATTATGTACTGCTTTTCGGACAACGTCAGACGATTCTACTTAGCTCAGTGAGAAACAACTCTGGCGAAAAATGTCCAAAACTTTCACGGTGATAAGTTTGATAACTATTATTTGTATTTTATTCCAGATAACACTGGACGATTTTATCCAGATCAGAGAAACTCACCGCTGCCAGAGAATTAAATCCTGCCCATACCAATGAAATAGCTAAATCCAAGGAGCAAGATAAAACTTCATGATGAAACGTACCATCCACTACACTGGTGAAGTGCTACACTCGGTAACTCTACACTGAATGACAAGTCAAATGATTTCTTGTAGCCCATGGAATCATTTACTACGCTGGGTGGTAACTACGTAACTAGATGGACGCCTGGTGGTGTAATGGATTGACGCATCATCCAGCTGCAGCCCATAAGGGTTTACATGGGGGGGGGGGAAGGGGAATGATTGGGAATTACTACTTATTCAGGGGAGGGGAGTGCGACTGACCACTCTTGCCATTAACGTCTGGACTATGTAGCTCAGCCCAGGGCTCCTACGCTCCAGATGGCGCGATAAAAGTTTGGATAACAGATAAAATCCCATCCCATCCATCGTGATATACAACGTGTGTTTGAGATGTTGAAAACTGGGCAGATGAAAGACACGCCAAGGTTCTGTATGTTGAAATTATTGTAGGTTAACCCCTTCAACCTGAGGATATAATTCTTTCTTTTCTCCTTCTTACAAAAAGTCGATTTTATATATCTTCCGGGGGACATATCGCAGCAGAAGGGTTAGATATAGCCTTAATTAACCCCTTGAATAGAGAGGCATTTCATAAGCTGAATATACTGTAATCGTCTACAAATAGCAGGGTGAACTGATGAAATATAACAGCTGATTCAAGGAGTTAAAGCCATCTCAAGCCATTGAAAGAAATCGTTCCAGTAAACAATAAAAACAAAAAATCGTGAAACAAAATCTTCTTCAGTCTCGTCAACACATGCGGCCTATATTTTACTACTTGGAATCTGGGAGGCAGATCACAAAAATATCGCCATCTCCTCGCGGACCTCCTACCGCTGAGGCTATAAATGATGTGCCGGTAAATGTCGACCTCAGCAGCGCTAGATTACAGTTACAGTACTTATGGTTAGGTTAGTTATGTTGGTTTGAGTTTATCTTTGTAGAAGAATATCGTCGCCATTTCTCCGCGGATTCTCTATAGCGTGTGGAAATAAGTGACACGGAGAGAAATATCGGTCTTCTTGGGGTTAGGTCGCAGTTGTATAGCTTTATGGTTAGGTTTGGTATGTCAGGCTGGGTCTGAGTGTCCTGCCTGGTTGTGTTGTCTAGATGCTCCACATCCACGAATCTCCAAAACGAGAAGAGATACACCGCCCACACCCAACCAAGAGGACCTAACCTAACCAAAAAGCAATATAACTCTGACCTAACTCTATTCAAACCCATATTTACTGCCATGTCGGTCATTTTCTCGCATTATAGATGGTCGGCGGACTCCAACTTCGTCCGCTGAGAGGTGGGGACGTTATGCTTACATGCTAAGTCTCGAGAAGAAAAAAAAAATCTTGCTCATGAATTTCAAACACATCGTTCAAGTGGAAAAAACAAAATTATGTAGCATGAAAAGCTCCCACTCAATTCTGTCAGTTATACAGCCATGTTTAAATAATGAATTACTGGGAAGCTGAAAGACTCGGGTTGCTGAGGTCAGAAACACTCGTATATCATGCCCTACTATTGCCCTCCATACGGATCGATGTAGTGGACAAAATATAACAGCATGAGACGGTAACATCCACAGCCGTCATGACTATAGTAATGTTTAAGTTCTAAAATGCTAGGAAGGTGAGAAAAAAGCTGAAGCTGCAGTGATTTAAAAGGGTAGAAACAGGAACCGATCATGGAATCCAGACACATTGTTCCTCTAGTGGACAAAAACGCACGCACGCACACATATACAGAACACACACACACACATACGAGTACACATTCCCCCATATACGCATAAACACACACACACACACACACACACACACACACACACACACACACACACACAGATGCTGGCGCGCGCACACACACACAGGGCAATACGGGTTTACTTCAAACCTTGTAGACTTAAGAGAAATACAGTAGGGAAATACACGGCGCTCTGGCGCCAGGGAAGTGAATGTGTACGCTTAACATGATAGATAACCTATGCTTTGATACTGGTTACGTGGAGGGTGGGACGTCATAAGAGACAGAGGCTGTAAAAATAAAAGATATATAACGAAAGTCCTCTTATGTCACTCAAACAAATACTTCCAGTGAACATATAAGTGAATAAGTAAAAAGCAAGAGAAGTCTCGCCCACTTAGTTCTTACGTGATTAGGATCCTGTGTGATAGCTGGGATGCCAAAGAGAAAGGTCGAAGTGGGGAAAAAAAAATCCTGCTGATGTCATTCAAATGAATCGTTCTGGTAAAAAAAAAAAAAAATGCATCTTAACTGACCAATAGCTTTGCAAGGTTGTTAACCGCGCGCGCGCTCTGGCAACATTATCCAAATAACCATATGTCTGTGCTGTTTATTTATCTTCTATCCACAATTCATCGACTTATTCTAAAGTGGAACGTATTCTTTCTACCACTCCTTTTTCCTCAATCTCCATTTTAGATATCATTGTTCACCACCATCTTTGGCTCTCCTCTCCATTCACTGATAACACACAGTGAACTGGTCCACATTTCTGTCTTTAATGATCAAGAGCAGTTAGTACAGCACCCTACCCCTATCCCTCAGCTCCTTGGAGAGAGCTCCACCATTCTTGATCTCGCTCTTACAGCTAATAATTCTACTTTCCTTGTTAGTCTTTATTTGTTCATTTGGATTTTTTTTTTTTTTGATCACAGCCCTATTTCTGTAACCTGTCCTCCTGCTCCAGCAAGGCCTGTGGACTCTTCCAGGAACCAGCGTTTTCAGCATTTTGGTGCTGTAGATCGGGAGATCCTCAAGTAGTAATCCTTCAGCTTTCATTGGAAATGATTATTGCTTTCATGGTCGAAAGCCATCCGAATATTCTTTGTAAATTTTAACAAGATGGCTTTCAAAACGTACTGACGCCATCTTACCCCTGAATTGCATGCAGTTTGTTTCTGCCGAGAAATAATTCCATTTATTCGAAGAGCAATACATTTTCCATTACAAAATCTTCGTGCTGCACCTGACCAAAAACCTCCCCATTAACTTACTCTTGCTCTATCCACTCAGATGGCCTTGCTCTGTCCACTCAGATGGCCCCATAGCGGTTTTCTCTGAAAAAGATGTCTCTTTGCTCAGATTTTTACATTTGGACGATTTTTGTGCTGATCCCTAATCCTCTCCTCTACCTCTGACTTCTCCAAACCTGTTATTAAAATTTATTCAAATATGTGCTTTCTACCCTTAGTGGTCTCTGTACTAATGAAGCATGTGGTCCTAATGAGGTATCATCTATTGTTTTCAAGATCCCTGCCTAATAAACTCTGCATCTGCCAACTGGCATCTTTCCCTCTTGCTGGAAGTTTGTTCTCTATTGCCTAGCTGCTTTATTTTTGTTGTGTTTCAAGTCGTTAAGTCCATCCTCAGTAAGAATATTTGGAGAACCTTCCTATCATAACCTTTCTGACCGCCAGTATGGGTGCTGTCAGGGACATTCCAATGCTGATCTTTTGTACTCTATTCAGATTTCTGACTCTATTCAGATTCCTTTCGAAATCCGTGTGAAATCTCTGGTTTTGCGCTAAGCATACAAAAATACTGTCTACAGAGTCTGGCAGAAACCTACAATTTCCAAACTATCTTCCTAAGATTTTTATCCCTGTTTACGTGTCTTAATTTCAAGTTTCCTCTCTGATATTTCTATACTTGCAGCTATAGGTGGTCATTGTTCTTCCAAAACTGTCAATAGCACTGTTTCTCAGAGTTATATCCTTTCACCAACTCTCTACGTTCTTTTCATAGGTGCTCTTCTGAGTTGTATATCTATCAATATTCATTCATATATTGATGATTCTACCCTTCACTTCTCACAGCGTCCATCTCTACAGTCACTGCAACAGTCACAAGATGAGGAATTAACACACCTGACTTCGAATTTATTCTTTATTTCTGAATGGTGGAAAAGAAACCTTCTTGCTTTTAATGCCTCAGAATCTCAGTTCCTTCATCTTTCAACTCGACGCAGTCTTTCACAGCTCCTTTCCTTCCATGTCTTTCAGTATATTTTCTGTTGCCTTTTCTCGTACTCTGTCATGGAAGGATCAGATTCTGTTTCTTGTAAAAAACCATTCACAAAGTCTGGGTGTCTTTATTCAATTCTATGCACTTTCTAAACTTACTCAGTTGTTGACTGAACAAGGCACTTATTTGCCCCTGTGCGCAGTACAGCAGTACAGCTCTCATGTGTGGGGAGTTTAACACAAACTAGTACATACAGCATTCTCATTAGGGTGCAATCAAATGATTTTCGTCCATCAACTCTTCCCTCACTGATTCTCATCAGCCGCTCTCTTCATCACTGTTGCATCTATCTCCTGTCTATCGCTGCTGTTCTGATAGCTGTTATTTTTTCCTGAACAATCCGCTTGTATTTCTTTCCCATTACGGTGAGCACACTGCACCCATCTAGGTACTAACTCTCACTCCTTTTCTTTCCAACTCTCTAATGCAGTAGTGAACTGGTACTCTGTTTTTTTTTTTTTTTAATGTAAACAAATGAGGGGCGTTTTCCCGAACTTCTTGGACCAGTTCAGCCTGGCTAGGATTGGTCCCCTGGTAATTCTGGTGAGTTACTTTGGCCAGTAGAGACTGCACAGGACTAAGCTCCCAACAGTCATCAGCAGGACTGAGTTAGACCTGTATCAACCCTTCCTTGTGGTCAACCCTGAACGATAGCACAGGGCGACAAGGACACCTGGGAATATCCCTTGGCTCCGTCTGTTCGAAAAGACCCGTCGACCGCAGGTAAGCACTTGCCCCTATTAAGTTGTCCCTAACGTTTCCTACACCTTTGATGTTCTGTCTGCGTCTTAAGGTGGTATGTGCTTTGCAGGATTCCATCACGTGTGTTAAGTTGTGTGGTCCCGTTTTACAAGCAGGGCACTTATCATCAGTGATTCCTCCCAACATAAATCTAATATGGTAGCTAAAGAGGGTTAGGTTATGTCCTGATATAAGCCTAGGTAAGCGAACTCGATTATATTTATTTAAGGACACCTCCGATGGATGAATATCAGGAGGGAGGTTTGTAAATATACGGCAGTGTTCTGATCGAGGTGTTGTATTGCCCTACACGTGAAGTGAGTATGTGGGTGTTTTTACATTGCTAGTGTTGGAATGTCTGGAGGTGGGATATTGCTGAAGAGGGTGTGAAAATGACTGTGTGGTGATTCTTTTACGTGCTTAGGCGTGCTGTGTGTCTCTGTCATATATTGACATGGGAGCTGTGTACTGCCTCAGGCTGCTGCAGTGAATTGTGTGCCCTTCACATAAGGTAGCCTCTGACAGGGAGGACTTTAGTTTTATAGTGTAATTAGGTTGTGGCAGTGGTTTTGGTGCTGGCGATGCGTTGGGCGTTGTTCTGTATGATTTGCAAGGTGTTATAATGGGTACTGAACAGAATGGGAGCTACCATCCCAGGGAAGCATAGGCCATTACTGATTCAATTCACTGTTTCTTTATGTTGGCCAAAGTCTACCTTTGTATTTGCTCTTAGTGCACTGAGTCGGGGGAGCACCGCTTTTTGATGTCTTGTATGTACTCGTTAAAGATAAGTCCAGAGTCATATGTAACTCCATGGATCTTAATGGAGGGTGCAGTATGTGGCATACATACATTGTTAAGTGTAATGTGAGGGGTGTGCCTGTGTGTATGCTTACTGCTGATGATGAGTGTGGTGGTGGATTTGGCTGGGGCGATTTTCAGCCTGTTGTCATCGACCAAAGTCTGCAGTGTGTTGAGGTAGTGTTGTAGCTGCACACTGTATGTGTAATGAGATGTGTGGTTGTTATGGTAATGTCATCTGCAACGTCTGCGGGGGGCTAGGGTGTTGAAATATCAAGCAAATATGGGATGAAGAGTGTGAATGAGAGAACGGAGCCCTGTGGAACTCCGTTAAAGAAACCTCATGTTCGTGATGATTTGCCTGGGAATTTAACATCTGCTTGCCTACCAGATGATAAGCTGGCAAACCAGCGCTTGGTGCTGATCTCCATGTTTATGTTACATATCTTATTGATTAATGTGCGTCAGGGATGGCATCAAAGACCTAACTAACATCTACTGTTATGACAAATGTGCGTTGTGTAGGAGCTGATGTCGTCCGATGCTTGTTGTGTGAGGCTAGTAAAAAATATGTTTATAGTCGAATGTAGCGCTCTAAAACCGTGTTGTGAAGGAGCGAGGGGAACACTGGGTGTAGCTTTGTTGAGAACAATGCCTTAATTTATTTTGGATGGTGTGCTAAGTAATGTTATGGGTCTGTATGAAGAAGGACGAAGAAGGGCGTGTTGCATCTTTGTTTGGTTTAGGTACTGTGATGACTGTTGCATGTTTCCCAGTACTGGAAATGCTACAGGGTGCGTATTGTATGAATAGTTGCTGATGTTTGTGAGGGCCTGGATGCCTTGTGATCCTAAATGTTGCAGGGGCTGATTACATTCGGTCCTGTGCTTCTAGAGTTCTTTGTTTTCTTGATAATGTTTTGTGTCTGTTCTGGATTGATGGGGACTGCACTGTGGTCGAATGGAAAAGACTGCCTATGTTGAGAAGGTTGTTTTTTAGACTCAGTGTGCGTTCGTGTTAAGTGACTTATGTCTGTGTAGTGATTCACGAATATGTTTGCTTATTCTTTGTTGGAAGCGATGTGTTGGGTGTTGGAGATACACCGGCGTGGGTCATGGACGTTCTTGTTTGTGAGTTAGTGATACTGTTGAGTATTTTGAGGAGCAGAGAAGGGTGTGTGGAGTGACTAAGTGTTGCTGCAATGATCTTGTAGTTTTTCTTTTTCTTCGTACTAATTTTGTTCATGATCTCACGTTTTGTTCTTGGACCCTTATGATAGTGTCTTGTGTTTGTAAGGGGGGGGGGGAGTTTTGTTTAAGTGTGCTGTATTGTCTTATGAGGCGAAATATTTTCGATGTAAAGTTTGTTTTCTAAAGTGTTCTGTTGCCTCGTGGTATATGGTGTTTGACTGCGCTGATTATGATGCTGCTGATCTTTATAATGCACCTATTAATGTTGATACTGGGTGTGTTATTTAGTGTGCTGAAGTGTTGTTTTGTTGCTTCAGAGAATTTTGTCCAGACTTATTTCTTGTAGTTCATGTACACAAGACCTGTTCTGTCTGGTCTGGATTGTTCTCCTTTTGTCATAATGATGGGGAGATAACTGCAGTGAGTAGTGAATTTGGTTTCCATTCGCAAGATGGTGGTTCGTACAGGTGTTGGCGAGCAGAATGTGATGTTTGGGGAGGGGGTGTGATTTGCCTGTAATGGGATGAGTGAACACTGTGAGGTGTCACTGAAAACCTACATGTTGTTGAGTTGTGAAGCAGTCACTACCAGAGCGGTTGTTTTGACTGTGTTCATACCAGTTAGTGTTTTTAGCATTAATGTCCCCAGGAATGATGGAGTTAAGCATCTGTGTTAGGGGGACGAGTTGAGGGTTGTACTGTTCTGGTACGGTGTGTTAGGTGCCAGGGGGAATGAAAATGTTAAAAATGTTGCTTTACTGTTTGTGACCAGATGTGACACTGTATTTCATATGTTGTGCCATTCTGGAAAAATGATTTGGTTGCTTGTGTTTTGTGTATAATTTATGGGTGAATGTATGTTATGAGGCTGTAATTAAACAGCTAATACCTCAAGGATGATATAATACTGTCTTATTAAAAATACAAATATTCTAAATAATTCGAACTGGACATTATCGACGGTCAACACTGACGTGGGAAGGTGACATACTGGAGACTTCAAATGAATAATCACTCATGCCTGAACAGAAGAGAAGTCCTTCAGTTGTGCCTGAACAGGTGAAATAATTATGTCTGGAGAGAAGCTAATAGTTTAATCTAAGACGTAAAGACAACAGACACAAGTATTTCCCAATACTAAATTCATCAGTGACGAGTATTGTAACCTTTGCAAAGGTAACGGAGTTTCGATTGTCACTAACAGGGTAGGCTGTCGGTTATTTCACTTTCTGACATGATAAGAATCTTATATCATGACTGTGATGATGAAAAGACTGCCAAGCTATCACATCAAATACGACATAGCGGCAATTAGGCGTCAAGAACACCGACATTACCGTAAGAAATAACTTCTTCTGTTCTCTTCTTTTTCTTATTTTTTGAGACAACGTTGTTTTCTTCATTACTACATCTACTGGAGCCTAGAGCCAACAAGCGCATTCACTAGTCTCAGTTAATTTTTGCGAGCATCTGGGGAAGTCAAGACAGCTAGACCGGTCTGAAGTGGTCCAAGATATCCAGCGAAAATTCACCCCTGGTAGCCTTGAATGCTGTTTTCCCAAGTCTGTCTTTCTCACCGCCTGAAACAGTCTTTTAGTTGCAATATGTCCAAGCATCTCGAAATGAACAGATTCTGAATTTGGCTTTCTTTTCTGTATAGTATTCTTTGGCAAAGGTAAGTTTGTAGCCTCTCAGACTTGGGTTCTTCCGTTACTTACGTTAAAAAAAACCGGGATAGTAACTGCATAATTGTGTGTTTTTCGTGAAATGAGACAAGAGTTAGTGGACGAAGATGTCAAAAAATAAAGAAAAAATAAAATAACTTACCGTTTTGATGGGATCTATAATTCGTGCTGGGATGATAACCACTTACGGCGTAATTTACGTGAGAGGGGAGACAGAGAGAGAGAGAGAGAGAGAGAGAGAGAGAGAGAGAGAGAGAGAGAGAGAGAGAGAGAGAGAGAGAGAGAGAGAGAGAGAGAGATTCATGAATGCTGGTGAACAAGAGAAAGGCTGAACTTTGTAACGAGTAAAAAAAGTGTGAAAAAAAGTCACTTATACCTCTCTAACCTGATGGTCATGCCTGTGGGTGACTGATAAGCACTTGCTGCGTATACTGCGTGAGGTGGGAATGATAGAGGAGGTAGTGGGGAAAAAGTACGAAAAAAGCAATAATATCTTACACCGTTGTACCCATATGAATAACCTGCGAGTGGACAATAAATCACTTTCTGTGTATACTGCGTGAGAGCTGGCGGTATGAAAGATGAGTTGGTGAAAGACAAGAGGAAAATGAAGTTCATAATTGGTGAAAAAGATATAGAAAATCCACTTGTGTAATTCCGACCTAATCTATAGCCTGTTGTTGGACGGTAACCGCATATTGTGTGAACTGCGTAACAACTGGAAAATGGTTATTAATAAAATCTTTAGTGTATTATCTGTGAAAGTTGGTAAAATGAAATAGTGGTATGATGTGAAAGTTCATTTGTATAATATCAGTATTTATAAACTCTGCTGGGATGAAAACTACTTATTGTGTACAGTAAGTGGGAAGATGAGAGAAAGAAAGACTGAAGTTTCATTAGGCAACACACACACACACACACACACACAAACTTGCAAATCCTGTTGACTTCAGATCAGCCCTAGTGTAATTACCTGAATGTGTTACGCCAAGACCGGAAAAACGAAAGGGAGACGTTCCGTTGAATAAAAAAAGAAAAGAAAAAGCAGAAAAACCTGAAAATCCCGTCCAGGTCGAGTTTGGCTGATGTATGGTTTACGTGCTTCTCAGAAAGCTGAAAAAACGAATGTAAAAAAAAAAATCCCTTCCAAGATTAAGAATAAAAAACAAACTTTATTATGGTTATGGAAGAGAAGGGAAAGGTGGGTGCAGATCATTCCCATATCTCTTGTTCTTCTTGCACGAAACTGTTTGAGTTTGATCTCAGGTATGGACTGTGTGCCCGTCAGAAGGCCGGAATAACGACTGTCAAAGGTTTAAAAGAAAAACTTGAAAATCACACCCAGGACTGAGAAACGAAAGATACTTATGATCATCTTTTTGTTTTCGCAGTGTCGCCAATTGTTCAAAAGGAAGAATCATTCCCACAAGCCGAAGTTGAGGAAAAACTGTTGCATCTTTATTATATCATTTCCGTTTGTGGGTATGGTTCTCCCATGCCTTTCATCAGCTCCCTGTCATCACTACGGTTTGTTTTCGCAGGAAGGACGAGGAAAGGATAGTGCATATTATTCTCAAGTCTCTAGTTCTTCCTGCAAAAGCAAATCTTAA